>CM076582.1:1008557086-1008807867 GCA_034641835.2 Pinus albicaulis | reverse complement strand
AACGAAGCGATGGAGAGTCAAGTATTATTGAAGATTGCAACAAGAAACAGTGAAGGAGGCATCCTAAAACATCTTTCCAGATCCTAGTTGGAAAGTGATCACCTAAGCTAGGTGGGGGCCACACAGGTGATTTTTGTCGCAAAGTCTATTTTTAGACATATGGATCATGGTCTATGAGTTGCAGGATGCTATTTATGGATGATTGGTCGAGTTGGTAAAAATAGATGGACCTCTATTTTTAGACATTGGGCAGTTTCTATTTTTAGACTGTTGAACTAAAAATAGAACAATCAAATATTATTAACCCTTAATAATATTTAGACTATAAACATTATCTTTTCCTCTTGGAGCACTTCAATTTGATGCTTGGATGTGGCACATGCAGCTGACAGAAGGAAATACGCTTTTCCTAAGGGTTATTTGAGCTATTGCATGGTTGGCTTCAGTTAGAACTCATGTGGCAGAGTTTGGTGGAGTTGATGAGACAGTTGGTGGAGTTGTGTTCGGTTTAACTTAGTTGAACTAGTTGTATTTAGTCTAACTGATAAATACACTAGTGATGAATGGTGTGAATTAATTATTAATTAATTCACTAATTATTAACTCATAAATCAACTAAAGAATACATTAGTTAACTGCAATGCATGGACAGTTCAGTGGAGACCAGTGTTAGAGGTGGGTGAAAGGGTGAGTCTACTATCAGTTGTGACTATAGCTGTGCATGGGATTTGCACACACATTGATTGATATTTCCAATGAGGATTTCGCAGTACATGCCAGTGGGATTCGAACTTGGATCTCATCATTATTCATCTTGGATTGCGCAGTAGAGGCAGGCAGACTTGTGGAGGAGATTTGAACTTGTGACTTGTTCATATCTGAGCTAGTTTGTGTGTAGCATGTGAGATAGTGCTGAGAGCTGTGAGGAGTTTTGTGCTATGTATTGTTACATTTTCTCTATCATTATAATATACAGATAGTTGGGGGTTTTCAGCTATTAGCTTTCCCCATTACATACTGTGTTATATGTGTGCTTGATTATGTTTTAATGTGCGCATGCGACTGCTTCTATTTCCGCAAATTGATGATCAATTGTAGAAGAGGTTATGTATTATGCATGAAGCTCAAATAGTGTGTAATCAGGATAATCTCAGTGAATAAGTGATCTATTATTCAAATTTCTACATGGTATCAGAGAAAAATTGATCATCGGATCTATTACAGTGATTACATTTTATTTCGGTAGACAGAGTCTGTAAGAGGGCCAGGTAGCCTCTGGATTCATCCTTTCTTTGAAAGGTGAAAAATCCAGTAAATGCCCCTACATTCGATCTCTGTGCTAGAAATACTTTGTTCTCACAGATCAGAAGCGGTTGAGTTTTGAGCTGGTGGAATTCGAATTTGCAGCAGTGTTTTCTTGGTGTCGAAAGTTGAGATGTCTTTCAATGAATTGCGATTGGAGTATGCCCTTGAAGGCAGCTCGAATTATATTGCATGGAAGGACAGGATGGAGGCGGTGTTAGATGACAACGGGTTGAAGGAGTTCATAGATGTTGAAGTCCCAAAGCCTACTGATGCTGCTCAAGTTGAGGCTTGGCAAAAGAAGACAGCAAAATGTCGAAGGATTCTGTTGGAGGGCGTGAAGGATCACATTGTATCCATCCTGCATGGAAAAGCTTCTCCATACTTGATGTGGAAAGCATTGACAGATTTATTCCAAAGCAAGAGCGACCAGAGGAAGTTGGCGCTCAAGGATAAACTCAAGAAAATAAAGATGGAGAAGAATGACACTATTCCGGTATACTTGACAAAGTTTGTCCACTGCAGGGATGAGCTTGGGAGTGTAGGAGTTAGTGTGGATGATGAGGAATTGTTGAGCTTGGCTCTCCTTGGGCTTTCGAAGAGTTGGCATTCCTATCAGGACTCTGTCAATGGTCGGGAGAAATTGCCAAGATGGGAGCGACTTTGGTCGGATCTTGTGCAAGAGGAGATAAGGCGGAGTACCAGGGATGGATCTTCATCAAAGGCATATGATGAAGAGGATTGCACTTTGGCTGCCAAAGCAAGGAAGGGGAAGGGCAAGAAGAATGCTTCTCAATCTGGTGTGGATGGTAAAGAGCGTGACATGTCCAAACTGAATTTTTTTTTTGCTTGTCACGATCATGGACATTACGCCACGAATTTCCCAAAGAAGAAGAAGAACAAGCAGGCTACTGGAACTGCAGCTGGTGAGGCTCTAGCCTCGCAATTTGAGCTAGACTTCTCATTGATCGCATGCATGTTTTCTAGTGCATTAGGATTGGGGTGGTATATTGATAGTGGCGCTTCCTTTCACATGACGGAAGATGCAAATCTTTTCAGTGACTTGGTGGACAAAGGTCTCCAGATGCATGTTGAGTTGGGCGACGGTGGACGATACAATGCGACCGGCATTGGTACGATAACCTTTCAGAGGGAGTTAGGTAAAATCATTCTTTTACAAGATGTATTGCATGTACCAGGTCTAACAAAGAATCTGATCTCAGTCGCAATGTTAGAGGATAAAGGGTATGAAGTTGTCTTTAGAGAAGGAAAAGTTTTCCTTCGGCACAAGGCAACAGGACAAGTCAAGAAGTTTTGGATTCGAGCGAAGAATCTCTACAGACTTGAAGTAGATGGGATTTCTACGGAGCTTCCTATTTTTGGGAAGTGCAAGAAAGACATGCAATTGAAGCTTGAGAGGGAGCAAGTTTTGCATGTAGGTAAGAGTGAACCTCGGGATGTGGAGTAGCCACAAGATGAGGATCATGGAGTGGGATCAACCACTCATGTAGAGAAATTTCATGCCAGATGGGCAGAGAGAGTGCATGCAGCTATACCACCAGGTGAGAGGTGGGGCGACATGCATGAGTAATCCCAAGAGGAGATTGCGGGCAGCGGATTCATTGAGATGGTGTGGATCTCATGAATTGAACACGAGCATGAGGTGCCACGAGCGTGACGTATGATTCGTTGGAGTGATGCAGGCAGATCAAAGTGACAGTGTCGGATACTGGAGCGCGGATCAGAGTTGACAGCAAGTGCAAGAGTGCATGGGTGCAAAGAGTTCAACAGCGCAGTAGTTCCTGATGACATGTGCAGTTGGTACCAGCAGAAGTCAAAGACTTTGATGATAGATGCTAGATGCATCAAGACTGATTGAGTTGTTTGGAGCCTATTCAGTTTCAGAGGAGTTGCAGAGCAGATGCATGGAGTTGCATGGCGCTTGTGAAGGTTGCAGGGTGAATGCATGGAGTTGCATGTCGCATGCAAAGACAGTCCTTTATTGTTGAGAGGGAGTGTTGAAGATTGCAACAAGAAACAGTGAAGGAGGCATCCTGAAACATCTTTCCTGATCCTAGTTGGAAAGTGATCACCTAAACTAGGTGGGGGCCACACAAGTGATTTTTTTGTCGCAAAGTCTATTTTTAGACTATGTCTATTTTTAGACATATGGATCATGGTCTATGAGTTGCAGGATGCTATTTATGGATGATTGGTCAAGTTGGTAAAAATAGATGGACCTCTATTTTTAGATATTGGGCGAAGTCTATTTTTAGACTGCCAGTCTAAAAATAGATCAATCAAATATTATTAGCCCTTAATAATATTTGGACTATAAACATTATCTTATCCTCTTGGAGCACTTCAGTTTGATGCTTGGATGTGGCACATGCAGCTGACAGAAGGAAATACGCTTTTCCTAGGGGTTAGTTGAGTTATTGCATGGTTGACTTCAGTTAGAACTCATGTGGCAGAGTTTGGTGGAGTTGATGAGACAATTGGTGGAGTTGTGTTCGGTTTAACTTAGTTGAACTAGTTGTATTTAGTCTAATTGATAAATACACTAGTGATGAGTGGTGTGAATTAATTATTAATTAATTCACTAATTATTAACTCATAAATGAACTAAAGAACACATCAGTTAACTGCAATGCATGGACAGTTCAGTGGAGACCGGTGTTAGAGGTGGGTGAAAGGGTGAGTCTACTATCAGTTGTGACTATAGCTGTGCATGAGATTTGCACACACATTGATTGAGATTGCCAATGAGGATTGCGCAATACAAGTTGGTGGGATTCGAACTTGGATCTCATTCTTTTCCATATTGGATTGCGCAGTAGAGGCAGGCTAACAGGTGGAGGAGATTTGAACTTGTGACTTGTTCATATCTGAGCTAGTTAGTGTGTAACAATTGGAGATAGTGCTGAGAGCTTGTGAGGAGTTTGTGCTATGTATTGTTACATGTTCTTTATCATTATAATATACAGATAGTTGGGGGTTTTCAGCTGTAAGCTTTCCCCATTACATACTGTGTTATATGTGTGCTTGAATTATGTTTTTGTGTGCGCATGCGTAGCTTCTAATTCCACCAAATTGATGATCAATGGTAAGAAGGGAATTATGTATTATGCATGAGCCTCAAATAGTGTGTAATGAGATAATCTTTCCGGTGAATAAGTGATCTATTATTCAAATTTCTACATGGCCAGGCATAAAAGGGGAAAATACTAACGATTAATCGTTCGACAAGGATAGATAAGCGAGGAAAGAAACGACTTGAGGATAGTTATTCAATCATAGAGGAGCTAATAGGAGAGGAGAGCCTAGAGCACACGGAGCCTTATATGTCTTGAACTTGGGTGAAAAAACTTCTGCAAAGTATTTTACATGCTTTTTAAAATGAATAATGAATGTTTGCTATTTTTATTCTCTTAATAGTTGGTTGATGCTTGATTAATTATGGTGAATGTAAAAGGCCTATTTTAAAATTTTAATTCGATACTACGAACATGTAGTGATGAATGATAACTACTTCTTAGGTTGAGATATATAAATGTCATCTGTATGCACATAATATATGATTTGCATTAGTAATATCTCCTCAAGACGTCAATGATCTAACCTCTAATCTCGGTAGATCATGACACGCCTGGGTGAGACTCATTTCTCCTTGAGCGGGGGTGCGCTCTTGGCCTCGTCTAGACTACAATGAAAACCTTGTTGGCCTCAAGCACAGACATGCGGTCTTACTTGAGACTCCTTTTTCGCAATAGGTGGCCTTTATTACTTTGAACATGTCGATATGAAAAAAAATATAACCCTAGGAATAAAGACTAAGCATGGTGGTGATCATGGTAGCGGAGAGAATGGTATGGTACTTGTCATAGCAAGCAAGTGATTAGCCCAGAACTTACATGACATGCCTTTTGTATCGTAGATGAAAATTATCAATCCGAGTCTTTTAGATATGCAGAGTGAACCTCTCTAGGTTGTGCTCCTAGCTTAGTCAAACTCTTTGATGCATCGGGGTTAGGTAACACCAGAAGTGGCTTTGGTGATGCTTTACTTTGTAAAACATCATAATATGTTTGGTTTGGCTGAGCCCCACATCTGCATGATCATTTGAGATAGTCGGTTTTGGATGCTAAAAAAAAATGAAAACACAAAAACAACCAAAATGTGAAATTTTTACTCGAGTCACCTTGCATCCCTGCTACAGTAGGGATATCAAATCTGCTCTGTAGTCCATTCCTGCTTATGGAAATTCTTCGATCATGATGATTTGACATTCCAACCACCCAGGCTCAACTGGGGAGTGTATTTCACTATTAAGCCCATCACCTCCATCGCATGCCATCAATGAAACCCAAAAGCATAAGAAGGATATTGAGGTCCTCTGCATCTACGAGAACTGTTGTGGGGCAGAAGAGGAATCCTCTTTGGAAAACGAGATTAGAATGGCACCACATACCCAAAGTTTTTGATTTCCGATTTTCTCTAGTTAGTTATCCTTTCATATTAAACTACCCCCTTCACACCAGTGAATATAGTGGGTTGTGCACCTCCACCTTAAATCTGCATCGACCCTTAGTCGGCAAATGAAAACTTCACTCCACATAATTGTGTGACTATAAAGGTAATAGTTCTCAAGAGTAGCCCTCTATGTTTTTATGTCGATTCTCCCATCCTTGGGCTAAGCCCCCCCAAAATAGAATGTTTCCTTAGATAGGTTGCATTTTTTCTCCACAGTCGTGTCCATAGTGAAGATTTTATCTTTACACAGAAAGCCAAGTCAAAGAAGTAGATGTCATATTCATCTGGTGAGTTGTTGATCTCCTATCCCACAAAGAATTGATCCCAAAAGCCTTTCTAACTCTCACCATCATGTTGTTGGGTATGTTTTATATTCTTTCCCCGATAAGCCTGCTTGTACGGGGGGAGTAAGAGAGGCGATAGCCCCCACTCTGATCAAAGTCTTGGAGGGGGCGACGCCCAACGAAAATTTTTGGTCCTTAATTTCGATTGGGTAGTCGCATCCATGGTTTTGGGGTACGATGGTTTCGGCCCTGTTATTTTGTGGAATTAGTCAAGGGAACTATTTGATTTATGTTCTAATCCAAGGTGTGGATTGAGGTTAATATATGTGTGTTGTAACACTAAATGGAATATAATGAAAAATCAAGTTTGGTTGTCCCGATTTGGGATCTGGGAAAATCTACGTGTTTACTTATGGTTTATGTTCTATGCTCTCGCTATTGTTTATTTTACATTTATAAGATTCATGTGTAGATAATTTATAATTCCGAGTTAAAACCTACACATGTTAGAAGATCTAATTGAATTTCATATAGGATCATCAAAATTTGTATAGAGCCACAATATCTTAAGGCACAGCAATATTTATTGGATCATTGTGAGATTTTACATCTTGGTTCTGTGTCCTCTTTCCCTCCTCCATATTTTCAAATAAAAAGCCTAAAAATAATAGTGAAAAAGTTAGAAAACCATATGGAAATTTTTGCAGAATATTTGGGTGTTTTGATTAGTTTTTCAAAACCTTCAATCTTTACAATACTTGACACTTTTGAGAACATACTTGTTGTAGTTTATCGAAATAAAATTTGTGCATGTCACGTTTTCTACGTGCCAAAATGAGTCGGGGCCAATGCGGACCTAATGATGGGTAATTTCGCACCCTCGAGGATGCATTTTAAATTAAAAACAACCCCAAAAGGGCCAAAAATTATTATTCTCAAATACTAACAATATGAAAACAGATAACTTGAGAATATCTCTTACCTGTAGAAGACAACTCTTGATTTTTCCATGGTTTTTCACCGAGAATCAAACTCTAAATATTTTGGTAAATCCCTTCTAATTTTCTTTCAATTGGTGAAAATGTTTTTTTGAAGTTTTATAGGCTTTAAGTCACTAAAATATTATATTATGCCTTTTACCTTTGAAATTTCAAATTTTTTTTTGTTTTTACTATATTTTTTGGAGCACCGATCATTTCGAGTTTGTGTACGAGAACAAAGGTTAAATCATAAAATGAATCATTTTGGTGTGAGCGGAGTACATCACTTTTTTGCGCTCTTTAAATTTACGAAAAATGAAACCACGGAGCCCTTTCAATCCCTTTTTAGACTCTTTAAACATGAAAATATCATCAAATACTTGACTATTCAAACTGAAAAAGTAAACAGAGCAGTTCTCTATTCGATATAAGTTTTACCCCTTTTAAATTAAACACTAGACTATTTACAGAAAAATTCTCCTTTGACAAATACTTGGTCAATAAAAGTTATCTCTACTGTTATTTTACTTTTGGGGGCTTGAGAGACTAAATTTATGAAAAAGGACATTATGGAGTTTACTTATGTTTTCTCCCATACTCCTTAAAATAGAAAAACAGCTGAGCTTTACTTTCTTCGGGCTCATTAAAATTTTACGTTTAAGAGTTGAATGAGTTTTATTTTCATATATTTTCAAAACTCCTTAAACATGAAAATGACATTGAGTTATCCTTTCACTTGAATCGTTACCATAAAGCATGACTCTTCCATCATGAGGAGGCTGAGCCCTCCCCTTCCTAGGTTGGAATTATAAATACTTCAAAGGACTCATGCGGGACGGATGATTATAAGACAAGAAAATGTTATCCTCCTCAAGATTGAAAAAAATAAAGAGGTACTTGCTAGTAATGGTGCGGGGAAATTGGGAAGAAACATTCATTTTTGTGTCTCATTAAAGGAAGTATGCAGCTTTTGAACATGACACTCCATCACATTTGTGTTTGGATTACAGAAAAATCTATTTGTCTCACAATTAATTAAAACTCATTAAAAGTATTCGGTTGGTTTTGATTATTATCGTTAAGGTAAAATTTTGCCAAGTCTAAGTGTCATGTCATCGATATGTTCAAAATGATCCAACCTCGGTGAAAACTACGTTTGAAAATTCATAGCCTTCAATCACGTTGGCCATCCCGGAGTCGAGTGTTGAATCACTCCGGATATAATTCTTGTATGACATGATTTTTTGTTGTAGGCTCTCCTGCAACGAATCACTTCCCTATCCTTTAGCTCACTATCCATGGAGTCTGATCTAGAAACCTTCTTCCATACCTTGAGGCCTTCATGCCCTAATGGTAGGTTTTCTATCATTGACAAGTTCTCATCATTAACCTTTGATTGAACGACTTCTATATGAATGTTTGACCTCAAGACATATTTACACTTCATAGATTGTTGTGTGAGTACCTTGAGGTCCATTTTGAATATATTGACTAGTTCTCCGCCTTTTTAAGAGTTCACATCATTATTGAGTAATCAAGTGGTCTCTACCATGTTCGACTTGAGACATTCATTCACATGGTTAGATTCGTACTATGGATCGAGAGATGGATATCAAGACCCTAGGATCTAGTTTCATCCATCCAAGTTGTGTGAGTTTTGTATTCATGATTGTATAGATAGATCCATTTTTTATGGTTATGTCCATCTTGTTTCTATTATTGTGGATGCTGTATGTGTTTCCCCTGCGATTTAACAGTTATGTTTACTCTAAGTATGGGAATACCTACCTACGAGTGATGATTATATATTGCATTATAACCTTTGATTGATTATTTGCGAGGTCTCTAACCATGGTCTTTGATCCAATATATGGTATGATAAAACACTTCCAATCCTAAAATATCCTTTTCGACTTTGCACTTTAGGGAAAATTTGTTACACACCATTTTGTCACCATGGAAAATGAACGACAAAATAGATCTTTCGTTATCATTAATATGTTCCAAAGCATTCCCTTTCAAGTATTAAACTTAATCATCTTAAAGAAAGTGAGAGTCCGGGTAATAAGGTACAAAAACCTACTTTTGGTCACTGCTTGGGTTTCCCCAAGCCATTTTACGTACTGTCTGACTCCATCATTAAATCCCGCACAAAATTTTTCTCTATCTTCCACTATAGACTATGCATATGACTCAATATAAAGTAAATAAAATTGAAATTTAGAAGATTTGTTGGGTGAATATATCCCAAGCTGAAAGCTTCAGGTGGTGCTCACTTCCCAGGCCTGCCCCTGCGATCATGGAGGCTAATTCCCATTCTTTAGGAACCCTAATCCCATATTTTGTGGATCTCATCATGGGAGAGGCAAGGATTTGAAACCTCCTCCTCTTGGCCTATAAATTAACATACATGTTAGAGGGTTTGGAAGATTACTAAAGGTAGACTTATGTTTCTCAAATAAGGTTGCAGAGATTACCATCCAAGGAGGATCTTGTTGATCATTAGGAGGAGCCTCACTTCATGAGGCCAAGGTTGTATAACTCCTCTATTTATGAGATTAATACAAATGAGTTTTTCTTCCCACTATATTGTCCAAAGGATTGATAAATGGTTTATTTTGCTTCTATTTTTCCATTGAAATGACATTTAGGTCTTGTTCTCCTTGATCACTAGTATGAGTTGTATTGAATTGTTTACTTTGCATGCACTTTTGATCTCTTGATTATTTCTATGTCTGTGAATAGTCTCAAAGAATTGAGGAATTGCATCGAGGCATAAGCGGGATCTTCATAGGGAATTTCGCAAAGGTATGGATTCCATCTCTGGATTCTAGTTTCACGATTTAGTATAGATAAATTCATGGAAATATTTGTTTGCTTATCTATTTCTTACTAGGCTTACTCTTACTTCACAAGGAGGTTACTTTTCGCATTAGAAATTAGTACGCCATAACACCATTGCATTAAAGATTATTTCACCTCAAATATTACGTAAGAATAACCAACCATATTATAAAATGTCATTTTTACCAGCTCACATGGACATTGATATTAACCAATCAACATTAATTGCAATGTCTTTTTACCATGGATATCTATGCCTATAATGTTCCATTCAAACCTATAGATTTCCTTTGAAATAGGTTGACATCAAGGACAACATTTAGCCATAATTGAAAACAAAATGGTCATCACTTTAGAGTGGAAATTTGGATCATAATTATGTGATTTTGAAGTTTCTATTGCATTATATGAGAAAATAATTTCATGTTCATGAATACGAGAGCCTAATGAAGGAGAACTTGATTATGTTGGTACCATTCATAATATAAATGAGTTGGATTGTAGGTCCTTTAAATGCATGAATTTTAATGTAAATTGTTTGATATTTTTGTTAGAAGGAAATTTAGTAGATGACTTAGATTGTGAAGTTTATATTCTGGACATACATAGAGGAATGTTATAATATTATATCAAATCATTTGTGCTTATAAAACTTTGTCGACAAGTTTTTTTCCATACGAATGTCTCTAATGAAAATTGGTTTGTTTTTTATTCCATACACTACAGGGAAAAGCGTTTTTAAAGCATACATGTCATAATTTTTCTCTGAGTTAGAGGAACATTACATTATATATATAAAATAAATATCGGTGATTAAGTAATTAAGTGCATTGATATGGTGTTGTTGTACTCAGTGTCTTCTTTAAATTACATATGTACTCATATGGTTGTTTCATATTATTATATAGTTAAATAGTCCAAATTTTCATAGCTATGTTTTAATAAGACAAAAAATCCACCCAATGTTTTGCTCAGCAATAGAATTTAAACACTGTATGCAAATCCATCAAAATTAGCTAGAACTCATAAATAATGGCATGGAAATTATACATAGAATATGATAAAATTTCATGAAACAAATTCTTTGAAGTAGGGACACATAGCCTCTTACAATTATGATGCTAAATTAAACATATTGATGTTTTCATTAACACTTATCAAACACATTTGATGTGGGTAGACAAAAAAATTGCACCTCTTAATGTAGATTGTTGATCATGATGCTCCAAAAAAATAGCTTTTTGTATATTGTTTGTGTCATTTAATGGCTAAATAAAATACCTATTAGTACATATAGATATAGAACTAAAATGCCAGTACATGGAGCAATATAATTAACAAAAAACTAAACCAAGTGAGGCTAGGTGCTTTCTAAATCAGCAATGTTATAGGTATTTTAGTAGTGACTCTACCCTTGTCCATAGTTTTCCTAAATCATTAATAGATAAAAGGCTTATAGTCCTTGGTTGTGCTCCCAATACATACCTTGAAACTATAATGACATTATCTGAATGAATAACTCTTGATGATTTTCACAAGAAATTTTCTTTTGCAAAATAGCACAATTTCTAGAATTTTGTATGAGGCATTCATACGAGCTATTGACCATTAACACATAATAAACTCTAAAATTATCTAAAACTTGGAATTAACTTTCCCAACCCTTTGTTGATATATATTCAAACTATATTAGTCTAAACAACCTATTTGTACATTAGATGAGATCAAGACTCACAAACTCTGGTGGATTTATATTTTTTTCTAAAACATTTATCTTGTCCAAATAATTTATATAACCATTTGTTATGAATTGTGATTTATTGATTCATTGTTTTTATCCCTTGATCGCATGAATTGCCATGTTAACTTTCTTGGAGTAAATAACATAGATATATAGTCATGTTTCTTCTTTTCATTCCATGTGATTGAAAAGGCTCATTTTGCATAATGGTTCATAACGACTCTTTTTTAATTTTCACTTGGTTAATGATTTATATCATAAGTATGATAGGTCCTTTATATACTCCATAATTTTCTTAGAGACAAGGACTTGAAAAATTTTATTAGACATATCTCGTCTTTTATTTTCCTCGAGAAAAAAATTGTAACTTCTGTTTAAAAAGGAAATGATATTACATTTCCATATGCTTATAAAGAATTAATAATAAGAGACAAAAATGGTTGTTAAAGAAGAGAAAGAAAAAATAAGAAACTAAAAAATACAATGGGGAGATCAAGTAATGTAGAAATAACTTATCTTACATATTTCCTTTCTTCTTGGACCTTCATTCCCCAAATTTAGGGTCCACTAATTGCAGGTATATCATTCACAGAGTGTTTATGGATGATATTTATCCCATTATGATATTTTTGAGGCGTGGACATGCATTGTGCTTACCAAGTCCATCCTCCTCTTGTGTCTTTGTTGTCTAAGGACACATGATTCTTGGGTGCTCTTTTGGATCTTGCCTACTTTGATTGGAGTTATCATTGACATTCTTGTCTAATTATTCTCCTATTATTTGGTTGAACTCTCCTTATATTCTTGCGTCTTATTCTTTGAGAGGTGTGAACATGTAAAGCTTCTCCATCCTTTTGGCTTTTGTGCCCTTTTTTGCTTTCTTTTTTCTTGAGGTGTTAGGATCCATAAATGTAGGATTCATAATTTGGAATTGACTTATGATAATCTTGTAAAAATATGTATACCTTGCTTTCTACAAGTTGTTTTCCCATATTTTTAAAAAATAAAAAAGGGTAAAAGTCCTAAAGAAAATTCAAAGGACTTAGAAAAAATAATATACCCAAAGAAAAAGAAATAAAACATGAAGATATGCAAGTCCAAATGCCACTACTTTTTCTTGCCAGCGATTATGGCATGGTCAATAAATGCAATCTGCAAATGGTTAAAGCACTTAATCTTGACTTTTATATGTTTCAATTTTATTCTTGTAGAATAGTGAATAAAAATTAGTCAGACGGTTTAATCGACTAATTATTAGATAGGTAGAGAACTAAGAGGTGCTCATCGATTTGTCGAGCCTACGGATGATATATAAGTAGTTAAGATTAGTTTTCTTTGCTTTTAAAGTATAAAATGTTTCAAGGTTGCTAAGCTCAAATGCACCTACAAAAAGGAAGAAAAAATGTTAGATTAAAAGTTGGGTAGGTAGAAAGAAGTGGGAAGAAACATGTAAATATTTACACACGAACAACAATCACTATTTTCTTATCCCTTATAGTTATTCTGCATTTTTAGACTTTGATCAAAGAACTCGGAAACATTTCTCACGACCATTGAGACCGAACGAAAAGAGCTCAATGGCCCATTTAAGTTAAAAAATGTTGAATTTCTATATTAAATCCCTAATTGTCATCAATTAACCCTACATTCATACATTTTACACTTCAAAATTCATAAGTAAAGACCTTTTACTTAATGAAAAGTAAATCCCCTTTGATTAATTCCCTGCATTCATAAAAACATAAAAACCCTCCAAAAGTATTATATTCTAAATTAAAGTGGTTAGATTATAAATGATTTAAGCTTTTTTCTTGTTATATTATCACTTTGCTTAAGTTATGTAATTACATTTTGGTGTTTTCATTGTCCCTTTTTTCATATTAACTTGTAATTTATCTATTAAATCCCTATAAAAAGTCCTAGTCCTATTATTATAAATCCTTGTATTTTATTATCCCTAAAAACCCACTACTATAAGCTTTTTATGCTAAAGTAATTACCCCACATGTTGAAAATAAATCCCAAAGATATCCCTTTGGCATAAAACTGACCATATAAATATTCCCGCCCCCCTATAGTTTTTTAGACCATTCAAAAAGTCTAATAACTATATAATAAAACTAAAAAAAAAATGCAAAAGCACGTTTTATTTACATCTAATGTATTTAAAATAACGCTAAAACAGTTCTCTAACCATTATCCCATTACATCTTATTGTAAATACTTACCTTTCCGCCTAAAAGTTAACCCAAGCTGAAAGTAATCTTTCCCATTTTCTTATTATATAAAACATCACATTTTATATAAAAATTAACCCAAGGTTTAAAAACCTCCACAAGTCACCCTCTATTCATCTTTAAACCCCCGGTTAAAACCTTATAGCCCACCCCATGAACCTTTACCTTATATATAAACTTGGTTTATATATATAACTCATTATCCAAACCCCGCACCTATATAACTTTCCCATATGTTAAAACTTTGTTATAAATCATATAATATACAAAGTTTTATTACATAAATCATTGCCCGACTCATATAACTGCTCGAGTCCCACTAAAACTTTCCACCGCAACTTTTGAAATAATCCCAATCATTCGCTTGAACAATCCAGTTCTAACGGTGTAGAATCAGTTTCGTGCTCCGAAACTGATCGATCATTGTTGTTTCAAAATCAAGTGAAATAGGTTGTATCATAAAACCACCTGATGCAATGTGGCCAAATGTGATTTGATCGCGTTCAATTGGCGTGAAACCACTTACCACTTATATCCAACGCAAAACCCACTAGCTGTTTTTCGCATTCGAAAAACAAATCCACCTCCCACCTTGGATAGACCTGTATTAAATGACATGTATAATGATTTATATTAAAACCTTACATATATCATTATTATATGTATTTATGCAAGTCCTAACTGGTTAAAACTTCTGCTCGACTGTTTTAAAGCTTTAAACCCTTGTTTGAGTGATTTCTTGTCCTGAAGTTGAATTTAGTCACTATTTCTATATTTGGAGCTCATCGAAGCCATCCTCTACAATAAGAAATCCAGTTTCAACTGAAGATACCACCAGAAACCCTCTCGCCCATCAAATACCTACAAAAGAGGTATTTCTCGATATTTTGACCCGCAACTTTTAAAATTATACCATCTGTAAGCTGAAAAAGACTGAATTAAAAGAATTAACGGTGTAAATTGCCCAAAAACAGGCCAAACCCTGGCCAGTTTTTTCCAAGAAGCCTGAATTCCTCTATCATCCATTCAAAGTAAAAAATCCCCAGTTTACATCATCTTTTAACCCTTGAAGACCAATTCCGAACACAGAAGAAGTGTAAAGTCCTACAGATTAATTAAAAGACTTCTTTTCCACATTTGTACCATTCAGGAAACCCTGTTTCCTGTCTTAAATCTAGTTTTATCTTTGATAAGCCCAAACTGAGAAATAAGCAACTTTTTGAAGATAATCCTTTTCCAAAAATTGCTCAATTTCCCTTTATTTGTGAAAATTAAACTATAGCAAACTGAATAAAGGATTATTCCCACAGTTATACCTAATGTTAGCATTGTTGTCCCATCTACATTAGCAGAACACTTAGCACCAAAAGTGCCACTGGCAACTGCAGTGTCAGTGCAATCCATTGATACTTCAGCCACAGGATCATCCACCACACAGGCACATCAAACAGCTGGAGCAGCAGAGATAGTGAAAGCCATGGAGGAGATTTCCCTAAAAAAATAATGAGATAAACAATTTGAAAAAGACCATTCAAACTCTTGAATCATCCAACAGGAAGGCATTGATTACATCAAAGGGACATGAACAAAGAACAAAAAGACTTGAAGTACATGTACAGATTTTGCAAAAGGAAGTGAACTGACTTTTCTACCACAATAAAAATTCCTTCTACAACTGTTAAAAGGTTAATATATCAGTTGAAAGTGTATCAGGATAAAGAACAGGGTCAAAGAGTATTAGAGAAGAAACAACCAACTCATTTTTTACTATTGTAATTTCTCTATTTTACAAGAAGTAAAATGATAGATGAACAGAGTGAAAGAGTATCAGGAAGAAAGACAACGTTAAAGGGTGTAAAGTGAAAAGAGTATCAATCAAGCAATCTTCAAAGAGATATTTTCCAAATATGCTAGCAAGCATGTACACTTAGTCAACAAACTATTTTGATTAGATAATGTTAGTTCTATATTTTCTAGATAACAGGACAGCTTGCTAAGTTATTACACAGTTGTCCCTCCTAATGTGTAAAGATATTTTTATTTCCTAGAGTTATTCCTAGATTTCTCTAGGATATTTTGTAAATAAACATTTGTATAAATACTTTAGTTTATGAAGTGTTTAGTGTGGAATAAAATTGCTAAGAACATTATAGACATTTTGCTAGTACGTTGGAGGCTCATAGGTGTTGATTTCAAAGTCGTAGTCTAGACAATTGCCAATTGGACTTCATAATTCAGGATTCATGCGATAAGTTGAAGAGTGAAGTACATTTCTTACTGTCATCGTTTCCTTTCTGAGTTGCATACATTTCATATATGTTGTTCAATCTTAAAGATTAAGTAGAAGTATTACTTCAGGACTAGTGTTAGAACTCCCTGTCTTAACTACTTAATCATTTAAATGTTTTCTGTTGATTTTCAGATTTAGGAATTCTTAATTGCTCCTAGTCTCATTTGACCTCTGCCTCCTTCTTCTTTTTCCAGATCAAAGGATTATTCATTGCCCTTTATCCCGAAGCAAGCCATCTCATCAAAACAATCTATCCAAATCTCTAAGGGTTATCTACCTTGCCTTGAATACATTATCATCCTCTTGGCCTTGCTTTCTAGTTCTTCTTGCTCGACTTTGACTCCATAGCCTAATGGACTAGTATATCCCTCTTTAATTTGTCTTCAAGCAATCTTATTTTCCACCAAACATTTCAAAACCAAAACAAAATTGAACTATCATAACTAGCTTAAAATATTAAACAAAAACAAAGTTAAATCATAAAGAGAGAGCCCTCTCTGAAATTTAGGAAGGCTAGATCCTAGATTTCCAAAGTAGGTTTGTGGTTACCTCGGACTATTTCTCTTGAACCTGGAGAAATTACTGAGTGATAACAGAGGGCATGTGTTCTATAGATGTCTCGTTTGGAAAAAATATTAACATTTGAATGTCGTGTTCTCATAGTCTGAAACTTGAGACCAGTGAAAATGTTTGTGTTTCAATATAATATGATATGGTATATGTTTGGGAAAATTTTAGGGGCTAATATTCGTAGGTGGGCTAATTTTCCATGTTTTTCACAAAAAAAGATTCATTAATTTCCATTTTTTCTAAAAGCATTTCGCCAAAATTTTATAGTATAAAATTATTCTACCTTAAAGATCGCTAAAACTTTATATAGAGACTATATAAATTTATTATAAATTTGAATATTTTTGTAAATATATCACCAAACTTTTTATAGATTGCATATCATGTACTAGTGATATTCACCAATGTTTTGAAATATGAGGATAAATTTACATCCATAAAATTTTCTTTGATTCTCCACACATATTCTAGAAAAAGTGAAAATATCTTTCCCCTTTCTTAAAAATTCCATCTTCTTGAAACTAAATAGAGTGTTTCCCACATCCTTTAGGATATGATGATGCCAGAAAGGAAGAGGAAGGTTTGGAGGTCTCACCCATACCCAATTTTTTGACACCACCACATTTGTTGCATCGAACTATGGAAACCATAGAATAATAAATAGCTCAACATTACCCCAAAACCAAGGCCCCTCATTCAAAACATACTCTAGATATTTATGTGTTTCAAATGGAACCATGAAAAAAACCTTTGGAACACAAATATAAGTCATAGTTGGGTGTCTAGGAGGAAACCACCCACTGGTAAAATGCTTCTTCTTTTGGACAAAAGCCAACAAAACCAACAAATAACTGTCTTGGATTGAAGGACTGTGAAGAGACATTTTACCTCAGGAAGCTTAACTTCCATAACTGGTGGATGCTCCACTTTTTTTACAATGTAGGGCCCTAGATTGTTTCGAATATGCTCTGATTGGGTGGGGTACTTCCCTTTCACATGATATTTGAAAGAGGTAGATGTCCCATTTGATATCTCGGGTCATGGATCTCCTCCTCATAACCTCAAATTGAGTACTAAGTTTGAGTTCCTTTAGATGAAATAATTTTTGATTTGGTAAAATTCTTGAAGCATCTTCTTCTCATATTACAGACTTTGAATTCTTTTAGGAATTCCCCATTTAAACTCTATGCCCCGCTTTAACGTGTTTACAGATTATGTACTTCTTGACCAAAATATAACTTCTTCCCATCTATAAGCTTGATGAAAATTTGAAAAGGGTTATATGTTCCTTCTCCTCCCGAGCAACCTTTAGCTCAAACCGAAAAGAAATGAAGGACTTACACAAAAGAGAAGGCACATGTATATGCTTCCAAAAAAGAGTGTTTCCCAACCCAAAACCCCAAAGATAGGGCAGGCATGAGATGAAAATATAGAAGGGAAAATGGGGTCATGTAAGGTACCCCAGGTGAATGCACCCGATATGACAACCATAAGTTGATACCAAACCACACATGGCAAGGAACCAATCGTTGTATGATCACAAACCCCAAATCCGTCGTAATCGGCCCCACAAAAGGTTTCCATGTGTTAAAAAGACAACAAAAACAAATTATAGAGAAGGAGAATACTCTCGAATATCTAGATAGATAGTCTTTCCTTGTCCAATCCTACAAAGATAAAGCACAATCATCGCTAACCATAAGACTCTATGCACCATTTTTTATACAAGGGTCACTATTAGGATGAGCTCTCATAAACGAGGCTTCCATAGTTCTAAGCCCCCATATTTTGTTTAACACCTTAAACACAAAGTGTCACAAACCCAGTTGAAACTTCGTATGAAAACTTAGAACACAACCACGTCGAAACCTATGAGCACTGCAAATCTCAAAATCCCCTTTCCCTAAGACACCAAGAGAACCAATGGGATGATCCAAATGGAAATTCACCCATGTTGTTTAACCATGGTAATGTAACTAAAGGCTATAAATAACTCACCCATGGTATCTCCTAGGGTATTCACCCATTGTATTTATCCATGGTATTGTAACTCAATAAAGCTATAAATAATAAGTCTCTCTTTGTACAAGGACATATCCATCTACACATTGTAGATGTAACATATTTTTATCTCTCATTTAATAAAGAATCAAGTTTTATGGTGTATCTTGCTTTGGGAGATATTCAGTTCATCCATTCTTTCATCAATGTTCTCCCACTGGGTTCTCTCCTCTTCGGCAACATCTTTTTTTTGGTTTTAGATATTAACCCTTAAGATCTAGATTAGTGATATAACTTAGATAACAGCTAAGTTATGGAATCCATAGAGATTAGGGTATCAAGGGTCTCCAGTGGAAATCCTTAGATATGTTTATGGGATAAAGACTTCAGGGCTATTTTTACTTTCTTATATTCATTGCGCGAATTTGTTCTTGGTCTAGAATTGGGAAAACTTTCTATGACCCTATTTTGTTATATTAACATTGAGTTGAATTTGATTTCTCGATGTCTTTGGAGGTTTTTATGAAAAATGGTTGATTCTGCAGCCCTGGATTTGTGGATAATGACAATAGCCCTGTCGCCCTCTTTGCCGGATTTCCTTTGGAGCAGATGTGATGGAATCTAATAGGATGTTTCAAAGTGTGTCGAAGAGGGTTAAATGTAAGCCCAGAGATTGAACCTAAGCTCGACTCCACAACTAGCCTGAATCGATCACCACGCGAGTCAGCACAGTTTTCCATATTCCACCATTATTATCAGAAAAATTTCTCCGGACTTATCTTTACGACCCATTTCTCGTCACGGAACCATCGGGCCAGCTCCACCAACTCGACCAGCGGCCCGAGATATTCTTTTTCAATCGCTTCATTCTTGTGTTATTCAAAACAAAAAAACCATTCTAAGGGTGTGGTTAGTGTTAGACAAAACTTGAAAGGAGCTATGCTGAACATGAATATCACGGTAAGTGTTTTTGGAAGGAGGTTCGACACGTCTCATAATAACAACGAGACGTGTTTTGGGATTATTCCTCGACACTCTTCTCATTATCTTTGTTTTCCCGATGACGGATGCTTCAAACAACATTCTCTCGACGTTTAGCAAAACTGGCACAACGACTTCCTATGGCGACATTGGGATGTTGTTGTCGTTGATCTGTGTTCGGGAATTGTTATCGTGTGTAAAGGTTAAGTGTTATTTGGAACATTATCACATGCTGTGCGTCATGTTGGGATACTTGAAGAATGGTTTGGACTTCATTGGTGGCATGGACTCGTTTCGATCCTATCACTCAATGTGGTCCTTATTTTGGCTCCTTTGGTGTCCTTCAAGAGAGAGGGGTCTTTGAAATTCACTTTTGCACTATCAGTTTTATGACGGTTGTATTTATTATAATCATGGTTGGTATCATGGTTGTAAAATTGTGTAGTGGCATAGGGACTGTCCAAAAGCCAAGAATGTTATCATATATTTGTGTGGATCATACTTTGTCCTTGAAACTTTCCACTATACAAGTGCCTGTGGCTGCTTATATTTATCACTATCATGTTCATTTTGTATATAACGAACTTAATGACCCTTTAGAAATACAACCAATTGTTTGCACATCACACCAAACCATGGATAATGTTCTGACCAATTTTAAACCCAACTTGGGAGTTCCTTACTATGTTATGCTAAATGAAATTATTTGTGTGACCCGTGTTATTCATCTGATGCTAGTCTTTACTCTCATTTTTTCCCTAAATGTTGGAGAAACAAAAAGTAGTCTTTACTCTCAATTTTCCCCTAAATGTTGGAGAAACAAAAAATCATAGTCTACTCTCATGCTAGTCTCAAGAGAATTATAATTAGGAGTGAACCCACTTTCAACTTATATGGTTGAGATGGATTTCCTAGAAAAGGCATTCTATTTAAGCATGGAAGAAGCACGTGGATTTTTTGATCAATTTTTTGCAATGTGTTCTATGAGAATGTACAAATATAATCCACCATATCTCTACCAAATAGATCGACAAGTGATCTCGAGGTTCATTATAGGGTATCTCTATCCTCGAACCCCCATTCATCATGGTTATGGGTCAACCACACAAAACCCTTTTCCAATGAAGTCCATTTGCTCAACCACACACTCTCCACCTCACAGTTAGCCCTCTAGCATTACAAAATATCTCTATCATAGGCTCTTCGTTCATCATGGTTATGGGTCAACCATGCAAAACCCTTGCCATCAAAATCCATTTGCTTGGCCACACACTGTCAATATCACAGTTGGCTCACAAGCATTATAGGGTATCTCTATCCTCGTATCTTCATGCATCATGGTTATAGGTCATCCACAAACCCTTGGTTATGGGTCAACGCCACAATACCCTTGCCTTCAACAACACTTGGTCATCCAAAACTCATATTCGACAAAGGCTTCTCCAGAGGTAACTTCACACAATGGGGACCATTTCTTCCTAAGGATGGAGGAATGATCTGAATGGAAATTCACCCATGGTGTTTAACACTGGTAATGTAACTAAAGGCTATAAATAACTCACCCATGGTATTATCCACCTATGGTATTTTCCCACCCATGGTATACGCCCAAGGTATTCACCCATGTTATTTACCCATGGTATTGTAACTCAATAAGGGTTTAAATAATAAGCCTAGCTTTGTACAATGACATATTCATCCACACATTGTAGATGTAACTTATTTTTCTCTCTCACTTAATAAAGAATTAGGTTTTATGGTGTATCTTGTTTTCTTTTATCATATTTTGTTTTGGGAGGTATTCAGTTCACCCATTCTTTCATCAACGTTCTCCCACTGGGTTCTCTCTTCTTCCACTACATTTTTTTTTGGTTTTGGATCTTAGACCCCAAGGCCCAGATCATGGGGGGCTTGTTCGTGATAGTGGCACCAAGCTCCTTCTAGTTAAATGGTGGAAACCTAATGTAGACATTTTTCATCTTTTCAAGTTACCTATCTCTTCTCTTAAGCTAATGGAGTTTGGTTTTGATTAATTTTGGGACTTACTAGTTAACAAGTCTCATAAACCTTTAGCATATGCCTCAACTTGGTTTCTCTGACATGGAGAAACTCATTGAAGGTGCTAAGATTCAGCATCCTTGAAAATTCATGAATCTCCTCCAAATTTGCCTTATGTTTTGTTCTCCTAAACATCATCGATTATTTACCATAACCTCCTATAAAGGTAACAACTTTTCTTATTAAATCTTCTTGCTAGAGAATATATCCTCTATCTTCTCAAGGTATTAGACTCAGGTTCTATATTACTTTGATAACTTCAATATAGGGAGAGATGTTCAAAATTATACGGGATTTTAGCCTTGGGATTTCAAATCCCTCAATGATGGTGAAAACTGTTATTTGGTGATAAAGTAAAGTTATATCTCCCACTACCTCATCCAAACATGTCCCCTCATGGACAAAGAAAAAGAAATTATGCTTTGACAATAGTTTTCTATCTAATATTTTTAGTACTTTTTTTGTTTCCTTTCTGAAAGTTAGACCATGTGAACCAAATATTTGATGAGTCTTATTAACAAAACCTTGTTAGGATCATATAAGATGAGTTTGACTTTGAGTTTTCCCTGGGAATTTTTTCTCAGCGGGGTGGGGAGGTGCATTCATGTAGGGAGAAGACCTTACTTATCCTCTTGGGTTTCCATATTATTTAAATTACCAAAGAACAACTAGAAATATTTTGTAATTCCTTTATAAAACCAATCCTAAATGGTTTAAGTTTTATTAAAATCATTTGGTGCATATAAGTTGGGAAAGCATAAAACATGAACTTTGAAATCAAACATGATCCATACAACACAATTGGTAACTTGCACACTATGTTGAACATTTCCTCTATCCATTTTTGCAATGTAATGGCTACAACTTCCCCTCGCCCTTCATTATGGTCAGTGAAAAAGAAACAAAAATTGGCCAAATTACTTGAAGTGTCAATTTAAGAAAACATCCAATATCATTAAATTCCTACAAACACAAAATATTAAGCTCAATAATAACATCTCTTACCCTCCAAACCATGAATTTGGAATAGGGCTCTATGTTCCATGACAGTATACTTATTAGGTATAATAAAAATAAAAAAATTCTCCTCACTCCCTTATTTGAATATAGCATAGAAGCAACTTATGGAACTCACAATATGCATTTGTGGCCAAAAGTACTCATTCATTTTTTTTTCTTTGCCTTCTTATGGGAGTCATCACACATGGGTGTGTGTGCGGGGGGGGTGGGGGCGCTAACTTAGTGGATTGGTCCTGTGCATTTTGAAAAACTTTTCAGTCATATGGAAAATTAATTGTCTATTGAGGCTTAGATGTAATATTCCAAAAAAGGCCCAAATTTGTATACAAATCCTTGGGAATTCCATCAAAGCTGGGAAATATAGATTTGAGGCTTCTTAAGTGGGGAAATTCAATTCATTCTAATTGGAAAAAAATATAAAATGGGACACAAGAGATTAGTTCATGACAATGTTTTTCTTCATCAAATGAAAATTGAAAAAAATCCTATCGTCTAACTACAAATGGAAATACAATTTCATTTATGTGGTCCTAAAGCCTCTCTTTCATTTAAGATTTATTAAAATCTTGGTGGGATTGTCCCCACAAAATACCCCAAAATTTATCTTTTTTTAGCAAATTACAAAAACTAAATAGTTACAATCATGAATATAAATAAGAGTTTTATCAAGAGTGATTTCAATACCTTATTTGTTGCCTACATAATGAACTTCCATGGGGCTTGGAGGAACCATGCTAGCTATCTTTGTGTTTATTATCTCCTTACATGGAAGAAAAAATAATCATAGAAAATGGTAGGATTACCATTTAATTAACCCCTCGGTATCTTATGCATGAAAGACCATAACCTCGTGCCTATCAAATTCCAATGAACCCCAAAACCATAAATTCTGCAACAAAAATATAACTTTGAAATCAACACTATATATGTTTAATTTGAAAATCACATTTCATATTAAAAATATAATTTAATTATAATTAAAAAATATTTATAACAAATAATAATAATAGTATATATTAGTTAAATGTAAATAAAAATAAACATAAAAATATCTTTCCCCACGCACGTTATAATTAAAAATTATTTATAACAAATAATACTAGTCAAATGTAAATAAAAATAAACATAAAAATATCCTTCCCCACACATATATATCCCACATTTGCACATAAATACAAATACTATAAATAAATAGCTACATAAAAATATTAGTTCAATTTAAATATACCTATCTCAGCAATATTTGAAATTGTATTTTTATATATCTATATTTGTGTATGTTATGAGTTTCAAGTTCTATAGAGTTGAGTGAGATTACAACTAGCTTAAGTCCATTTTAAACAATTAAAAAACTTATACTCTATGAACTTTAATTCCTTTAGGTTCAATGGAGTTGAGTGAGATTACAATTAGCTTAAAGTCCATTTTAAACAATTAAAAAACTTATACTCTATGAACTTCTATGAACTTTAATTCCTTTACGTGCTTAAAAAAAAATCTAGGAATAACATGGCTCTACATTGATAGGTAATTTATGAGCTATGTAATAGGGGACCTAAATTGAAAAATATTTTATTTCTCTTATTTGAACTATTATGCGATATCGGGTAGATCCAATGAAGTATGTCTTACAATCTAAAGCTTTTATTTTTATTTTTTTTATTATTCAGGAAAATCTATTCGAAGGGATCATATTTTGTTGGCTTATTAGTAGATCTTTACCTTAAAGAAGTTGAGGAGAATTGATCCTGTGATCTCCTATTAATGAAGTTCTTTAGGGGCGAGAACTTAACCAATTGATCTAACTTTTCAGGTTAATGTAAAGATTATGTTCAACTTATTACATTGCATTCCTATTTTGGAAAAGGTTTCAAGAATTTTAACTTAATTGTCAATAATTATTAGGTGCATAGTAGGAATTTAACCTCCACAAGATATTCTAGAATATTCTTAGTAATATTCACAAAATCAAAAGTTGAGATTTATGTCCAAAGTAGTTATGTTCCTTTTCTCCCTTTAATTAAATTAATTAATTAAAAAATGTTATATGAGCAAGTGTCATATGATTTGACAACCCCAAATTAGTTATATTTATGTATGTACTGTAAACATTTTTATGAAATAAAATGGGTTGAGTAATGGGGCATGAATTCCTGAGGGCTGGGGTGATTAATTGCTGGAAATAATATTAATATGCATAAAATTCAATGAGGATTATGAAGAGGCACATGAGAATTTTCCATGAGGAACATGGAGAGACAAAAGAAAAATAATAAAAGGAATTTGAACAACAATAGAGGGGATTTTTGGCCTGAAGAATTTGAGTTGGCTTTTGGGTTGAAGAAAAGAAGATTGGAGACAACAAGAGAAAAGGATAAATTCGAATTTAAGGAGAGGATGAAACAAAATATATGAAAGATTTATTTTGGTTGGAAAGGGAGCAGGAATAAATCCAAAGTGTTGAATTGATTGTCTCTCGAGTCCCTATTGGCCTGAACGGTGGAGATGGTGATTCTCATGAAATACCTAAGGGATGGGGTGGAGGTGTTGATCCTGGAAAATTTCTGGAGGATTTCTATATGCTTTCTTGTTGTTTTCTGATTTTACTTTTAGTTATGGAATTCTTGGTTTAGGTAGAACCATAGTGTTGTGTTTGGGAAGAGCGAAGACCATTGGTCTCTAGAATCCATGTGCATTTCTATTTTTCAGTTGGTGGGTGGAGACAGGTGGATCTATGGGGTCCTTATTTCAACTTATGGATGTATTTAATCCTTGAAGAAAAATATCCCTCGACCTTTGGAATCTGGCTTGGGGTGACAAGTACACGTGATACTTTTTGTACTTGTATATTGTTGGGTGGAGAGTCACAATGCTAGACTAAGTTTCCCATTGATTTTGGGTGTATCTCTCAGGTAATATTGAAAAATATATGTGTGTGTGTTTGTGTGTGTGTGCCTATTTACATTTATGGTCTGAAATGGTGTGTTGATGGCATTGTTTATGAATTCATTGTATATGTGATTGATCAATGTGCTCATTTGTCACTAAGTAAAGGTGCTGGAAAAACTAGTGGGTACAATGGTTATGTTTATGTAATAAACATTATGAAATATTTATTATTGTAGAGAAATTACTTTTTTCGATGTGTATAAATTTCATACTATATGAGGATGTTAAAGCATGAGATGCATGGAATTATACTAACATATTGAATGCAGTGGTTAATCAATTATGATGGTGTTGGGTTGCACTGGAAGAAATGAGTGCCCAACAAAGTTAAAAATTAGTGTGGAAAAATTTGAAATCCTATGTTTAGTTGCATATTTTACTATGGTATAAGTATTGGTAGATTTGTTGCATGCCACTTGGTTCTGTTATGATTAAAGGGAAGGAGTTTTGATGCCTTTCCTTGTAGTGCATTTTTTCATTTAATTAAGCATGCATGAGCTGATAAGTTACATTCATCTATTTTTTCAGATATTAGGGCTTTTGAGACAAACGAAATCAAGTTTATGCTCTGTTTACGAGCTACTACAACTCTCTATATTTTTATGTAGAAATGCACTTGAAATGTCCTTAAAATTGTCATCATGATTACGAATGAGTATTTCTTGAGTCTAGATTTAAATTCCTTATGCTTTTTTTAGTCATTAAGTGCCGAAAGTATTGCTAAGAAAGGTCAAAAATTTAGAAGAGAGACTGCTATGTTAAAATTCTTGAACTGACTTAAAACTTTTTTTTCAATAGGTCAGAGGTTGGGAGGTTGGCTTGGAAGGTCCAACCTCATGTGGGCTTTTCCGCCCGACCTTCGGTGGGTTGATTTGTCTCTCCATGCTCATAGGTCAGGAATTCGAGGTGGTTGGACCTGCCCCAACCCATTGCATTGCAATGCTAAATTAGCGAGGTCGACCCTGAGTTAGGTCAGAGGTTGAGGGTCAGGCCTGATCCTTTTAAATTGATTATTCATGTCCATTTAAGGAAGGTCGGCCCTCACCTTCCGTAGAGTCCATGCCTACCACATGTGTTCACCACGTGGGTGCATCAGTAGCCACATGGGTCTGCCATGCGGGCGTGTCAGGTTCCACTTTGGTGGCATAATTACATGACAAAGTGTAATTGGTAAATATTTAAAGGGACATGTTTGATATGCCAACCATATTAAGGTGAAATTTATATTGTTGGAATTATCTCGTCGAGACGAACACAATGATGTTGTTTATTTGAAATTCTAAAAAAGTCGAAAAAGTTGAAAATTTTAGCTACCATTCCCATAATTGTATTTTGGGAGATATGTTAGAATATTAATCACCTCTTTCTAGCTCCAGTTGGGTTTGTGGTTAGTAAGGGTGTGTTTACAATTGGTAGTGGAGCATCCAAGTTCAACACTTGGACTGGATGGGCTCTTCCATGGACAAAAAACATCATGTTTAATTGATTATGTGAATGTTTGAATGCATGCATGATTGATATGATTTTACTATTCTTGATGAGCTAATAATACATGTTCACAAGAATTATTTGTTGGAGATGCATGCATGTACATTGGTGTTAATATGGCTATTTCTTACAACTGGTCTTATTAGGACATCTCTGCCAAAGAAAGTTTATGGAAATATTTATTGTTATCTAATTATTTTATTATGTATATAAAAATTGCATGTGAATGACATCACATCAAAAGCAACTAAAATATAGGGAAAGACAAAGAAATGAGGAAAATGATGGTATAATACAATTTTGATCAGTCATGGCATGGGTATGAAGCAGTAAGGATGAATGATGAAGAAATATATATTGGCCAAGGGGGAGGGACAAATTCTATTGATTAGATGGACACCTTGAGAAGCCTGAAGGTTGATATATGAAGCTTCAAGGCAAACAATGAAAGGATAATCAAGGCTTAAGAAAAGTAGGCAGAGGTGAATTGATTCATACTGCAAAGATTCTCAGAGCTCTAGAGACAAAGGCAACATTACCAGGGAACTAGTCATAAAGGAAAGAAATTATCTTTAGGGTCAGAAGGGAAAACAAATGGGGAAGATGGTGGTAGGTCTAGGAAGGGGCATATAGGTGAAATTGAGGACACTGTGAGAGAAGATGCACCATTGAGCACACCGGAAAGGAAAAAATGCACTCATGGGCATCACTCTAATAGACATTCTAGATTTTCTACCAGGATATATCGTCACCATTCTCATCATTACCATCATTACAGAAGAAGATAAAATGACTATATTCCCAAAGAATTTAAGAAGTAAAAACCACCTACATTTGACGGAGAGATGAAGAAATATGCAGATGCAGAAGAATGGTTGCTTGACATGAAGAAATTCTTTAGAATATATGTTTATTCTGAAAACATGAAAGAAAAAATGGCTATTTATAGTTTGAAAGTAAAAGAAGATATATGGTTGGAGGATTTGAAGAATGTAAAAGGCATAATTGAAGAGAGATTTACACGGAGCGATCTTGAGATATTATTAAGAGAATTACTTATCCGAAATATATTATGATAGCAAGGAAAATAAGTATTATGAGCTGAAAATGGGACAACTATAAGATGAGGAATACATTACTAGATTCCTAGAATTATTGATATATGTGTCATATCTCAAGGAGGAGAAGGAAAATATATTCATTAGTGTTCTTCTTGTGTCTTTTAAAGACAACATAGAGTTTTGTGAAACACAAACTCTAGATGAGGCCATAAATAAATTATAACACTCTTATCATCAAGCAAAGAGCAGGCCGGAATTTTAAGGTGATTGGAAAGCACATAACAACAATAAAGATAAGAAGAAATGGCCCAAGAAAACTATGGATAAGAAGGAATGAATGCATGCACCTAGTACAAATCAATCTCATAAAAAATTTAACTCTATTTCCAAAGGTAGTGCGCATCAACAAGAAGGAGAAAAACATAGACATGAAAATAAAGTGCAGATGAAATGTTGGACTTGTGGGGAAAATCACCGAAAGAGGGACTGCCCACACTAGAATAATGTGGGTCCAAATATTTACAATGCTCAGGAAGCTCAAATTGTAGGGGATGTGGCTAAAAGTTTTCCTAGAATTTATGTAGCTACGAATAATCACTAGGAAGACCACTAGGCATCCATAATTGAGATGGAATTTAAGTTGTCTAATAAAATCATTTCTATTTTAATTGATCTCAGTTATAACTACAATTATATAAGTCCATAACCTGTGGAAAAATACAAGGGGGATAAATAATTACATGCAAAATCATGCTTAATACAATTTGAAATAGGAACAAAGAGAAGAATCGATCATTGGGTGAAATCGTGTGCATTTGATATCAACGATATGCCAACTAAAACACATTTAAACTTGTTTCCATTAGGTGAATACATCATGTTATTGGGCATGGAATAGTACACACATAGAACTAAATTTGATTGTTATGAAAATGCAATTGAATACCTAGATTATGATGGAGAAAGAAAAATATTGTAGGGTAAGAGAAATATAACTTCACTGAGACTAATTACAACTACACAAGCTAAGTGTAGTTTCCAAAAAGGCTGCAAATTGTTTGTCGTACAAATTTTTAGTGATGAAAGAGTTAATGACAATGTTGGGCAAGAATAAATTGAAGTGATGGAGAAGTATATTGTGTTGCATAAATTTAGAGATGTATTTCTAACTGATATTATGGGGCTACCTCCTCATAGAGAAGTTGATTTCTCTATCAAAATAGTGCCTGTAGCAACACTAGCGTCCAATGCATCGTACCAGATGAGTACGCCTGAGCTAGTTGAGTTAAAGTTACTTCTGAAAGAGATGCTTGATAAAGGTTACATACAACCAAGTGTATCACCTTGAGGATCTCTAACATTTTTTTTGAAGAAGAAGGATGGGACACTCAGACTTTGCATTGATTATAGACATTTGAGTAAAGTGACAATAAAGAATCGGTATCTTTTGCCACAGGTTGATTACTTATTTGATCAGTTGAGAGGAGCAACAATCTTCTCCAAGATATATTTTTGGTCTAGATATCATCAATTGCACATTAAAGAAGAATACGTCCATAAGACTGCTTTCTAGAAAAGATATGGACCTTATGAGTTTGTAGTGGTAACCTTTTGGCTTACTAATAATCCTGCCACTTTAATGTGTTTAATGAATAATGTATTACGTCCTTACTTGGAAAAGTTCATGATTGTCTTTTTTAATGACATATTGGTGTATTCAAAGACTAAAGAAGAGCATGAGAAACACCTAGCCGCAATACTATAGTTGCTGAGGGAACACAAGATTTATACAAAGCTTAGAAAGTGTAATTTATGCTAGTCACAAATACATTATTTGGGGCACATTGTCTCCAAGGAAATGATATTAGTTTATCTATAGAATGTCAAAGCCATCATGGAATGACCAACATTGAAGAATGTGAATGAGATTAGATCATTCATGGGATTGGAAGGCTATTATAGGAGGTTCATTAGAAAGTTCTCCAAGATAGGCCATCCTCTCACATCCTTGCAGAAGAAGCAGAAGAAGTTTGAATGGAATACTGAATGCACAACAAGATTTGAGCAATTGAAGCAATTGCTAACTAATGCACCTATGTTGAGGATTGCAGATCTAGAAAAATATTTTTTGGTTTGTAGGGATACCTGCAAATTATGGCTCATTGGAGTCTTGATGCAAGAAGGATAAGTAGTTTTCTATGAGTCACAACAATTAAATGAGCACGAGACAAACTATGTGGCTCATGATTTATAGTTAGCAACCATTATTCATGCATTTAATATGTGGAGGAATTACCTTCTTGGAAGAAATTTCACACTCATGACAAATAATGGTGGACTCAAATATATATTTGATCAACCTAAGTTGAATGCAAGACAAGCTATATGGATAGCTATACTTAGTGAGTTCGACTTTGAGATAAATTACATCAAAGGCAAGGAGAACAAGGTTATTGATGCACTCAATAGAAGAATCGAATTAAATCACATAGCAACCATAAGTTATTATGGAATGGATCTGGTAGATCGAATTAAGAACGCAGGATAGCTTGATGAGAAATATCAAAAAGTGAAGGAAAAGATAAAACAATATGGTGAAGACGAGGAGTATCATCTCAAAAATGAGGGTCTAATTAGATTCAAGAACAAAATCTATGTACCAGAAAATGATGACTTGAAGAGATTATAATGAAAGAGCTCCATGAAAAACCATGTTCCTTCATCTAGGATACCAAAATATTCTCACACCCATCAAGAAGTTTTATTGTTGGCCTAATTTGAAAAAGGGGGTGGTTGATTTTGTTGCAAATTTCATAGAATGATAATAACTAAAGACTGAATGTCAACATCATGTAGGATTATTGTAGTCCATTCCCATTCTGGAATGGAAGTGGGAAGTGATATCCATGGATTTCATCATCGATTTTCCAAGAAACTCAAAATAACATGATGAAACTATGGTGGTTATTGACAAGTTGAGCAAGGTAAATCACTTTTTATCAGTTACATATACTAACTTAGCAAGTGAAGTGTTTCAAATATTCATTAAGGAGATTTTGAGGTTGCATTGTGTTCCCAAGAAAATTATTTCAAATAAAGATGCCAAACTGTCTTCCAATTTTTAGAAGGAATTGTTTGTATTATTGGGTTCATAATTGGCTTTCAGTAAAACTTATCATCCATAGATAGATGGGAAAACTGAGAGAACAAATAGAATATTGGAAGACATGTTGAGGATGTATGTGATGCATCAACAAAAGAAGTGGGAAGAGTATCTTCCACTTGTAGAGTTTTCATACAATAATGAGTACCCATAGACTTTAAAGATGAGCCCATTTGTAGCTTTGTATGGAAGGAGTTGTAACACTCCTATCAGCTGGAGTGATACAATGAACAAGGTCATTATTGGGCCCGATATACTAAAAGAGATGGAGAATAAAATGCATATCATTAAGTAGAATTTAAAGGTGGCATAGGACAAGTGAAAGAGCTATGTAGATCAAAATAGGGTGCATAAAGAATTTCAAGTTGGGGAACATGTTTACTTGAGGATTAAACCCAAGAAAATTTCCTTAAGGATTAGGTCATGTGCCAAGTTTGCACCATGATTTTGTGGACCTTTTGAGATACTTGAAAGGATATGACTAGTGGCATATAGGTTGACCTTACCTCTATCAGTTAAAATCCATGATTTTTTTCCATGTTTCTTTGCTTAAAATATATATACAAGATTTTAATCATGTGATTAATTGGTATTTTCTAAAGGTGGAACTAGAGGGAGAATTCTAGCCAAAACCATTATGCATTCTAGACCAGAGGACCCTCATGCTTCAGAATTGAGAAATAGAGCAAGTTGAAGTGTAATGGAGGCACTTTGGGCCTAGGGAATGCACTTGGGAAATGGTTGTTTCAATGAGGGAATCATGTCCTTTTTTGTTTGTTGGAAGAAGAAAATGTGAATAAATTGGAAATACCATGGAGATATGTGTCTATAAAGCTCCATAAACAATATGTGTTGATATTTGAGCATGTTTCAGTGATGCATATCAAATAATAACACTGAGGACGATGTTCCCTCAATGTGGAGGCATTTGTGACAACCCCAAATTAGTTACATTTATGTATGCACTGTAAAAAAATTTATAAAATAAATTTGGTTGAGTAATGGGATACAATTATAGAGGGCTAGGGTGATTAATGTTGAAATTGTAACTAATGTTGGTCTTCATTTTGTAATGAAATTTTATAATTTATGCATTTATCATATTCATTATTATTAATATTTTATTCTAGTTAAAACTTTTTCTTGATGCTCAAAGGGTCAAAAAGAGTTAAAATAATTTATTATGAGTCAAAATAAATTGTAATTGATTCATGTCCCATTTGGACATTTGAAAGAAAATAAAATTGATTTTTGTGTCGAGTCAGAATTCCACCAAATAAGCAAGTTGTCCCTCCTTGGAAAAAGTTTTCCTCTGCTTCCAAAAGCCACTTACTTGGTCTCCAAGACAAATGTATATATAGAAGATATTTTGAACACTTTTAAGGACACTCTCTCACACCTGTATTATACACCAAACGAAGGAGGAACAAACTAATAAGAAGAAGAAGATCTCACACAAGTGAATGACAAATTCTGTGAATAAGGCTGAGGTATTTGAGGCAATTGCAGACATATTTTCAACGCTCTTTATTGTAGAACCCAACTTCAAAATTTTGACCATATGTGAATTAATTTGGCCTATTTTGACTTTGAATGTGGAGTTGACCTAGAGGAGGGTTGGACTTTGTGTTTTGGTGGAAGTTTTGTCATGGCATTGGATATCTCATTTTGATCTGATTAGATAAGAGAAGGATTGTTGGGTTTCCCCCTTGTAGGGTTTCGCCCATGCCTGAAGCCTAATTTTGATGTCTCTTGTCTCTTTATTTTCTTGAAAGGCTAAACATTTGTATTGTTTCTTGATGAAGAACACTTAAGAAGTAATAAGAAGACATTGAAAATTCACAAGTAATTATCAAGATATAGAAATCAAGTGTGATTCTACTACACTTGATTTCTCAATAATTAAATGTTGGAAATAATATTAATATGTAGAAAATTCAATGAGGAATATGAAGAGACACATAAGAGTGTTCCAAAAGGAACATGGAGAGACAAGAAAATTAATAAAAGGCATTTAAAAAACATTAGAGGGTATTTTTGGCCTGAAGAATTCTAGCTGGATTTGGGTTGAAGAAATGAATATAGGGGACGATAAGAGAAAATTAGAAATTCAGATTCCAAGAGATGATTGAACATCATATAGGAATGATTTATTTTAGTTGGCAAGGGAGAAAGAAGAAATCTCGAATGTAGAATCGACTGCCTCTCAAGTCCTTGTTGGCCTGAAGGGTGGACATGGTGATTCTCAAGAAATCTCTAAGTGTTGGGGTGGAGTAATTGATCCTAGAAAATTCCTAGAGGATTTCTAGATGCTTCCTTGTCGTGTTATGATTTTACTGTGAGTTTTGGAATCCCTAGTTTGGGTAGAACCACAATGTTGTGTTTTGGAAGGGTGGAGACCATTGGTCTCTAGAATACCTGTGCATTCTGTTAACTCTAATTTTAGTTGGTGGGTGGATATGGGTGGATCTATGGAGTCCATGTTTTGTACAATGTATGTATTTTATCCTTGAAGCAAAGGACCCCTGAACCTTTGTAATCTAGCTCTGGGGTGACAACTACAAGTGAGATTTGGTTGTATTTGTCTATGGTTGGGTGGAGATTTATAGTCCCAGACTCAGTTTCCCATTGATTTTGAGATAATTATATCTCATTTACTTTTGAAATAAATAGTATATGTGTATACATGTGCCCATTTTCATTTCTGGTCTAAAATGATGTGTTGATGGCATTGTTTATGAATTCACTGTATATGTGATTGACCAATGTGTTGTTTGTCGCTATGTAAAGGTGTTGGAACAATTGGTGGGTACAATGGTTGCATTCATGAAATAAGCAACATGAAATCTTTATTATTACAAAGAAACAACTTGGTTTGATTACAATATTGTGCATGTTATTATGTATAATAACAAACTATATGAGAATGTTAAAGCATGAAATGCATGGAGTGATAATAACATCTTGAATGCATGTGTTAATCCATTATGGTGGTCTTGGGTTGCACTGGAAGAAATAAGTGCCAATTGATGTTAAAAGATAATGTGGAAATATTTGAAATCCCATGTTTGATTGCATATTTTACTAATGTATGAGTATTGGCAGATTTGTTGCATGCTACTTAGTGCCTCTATGTGATGCCTTTCCTTGTAGTGAATTATGTCATTTAATTGAGTATGCATGAGTTGATAAGTTACATTCACCTATTTGTTCAAATGTTCGGGCTTTTGAGCCAAAAGAAATCAAGTTTCTGCTTTTTTTATGAGCTGCTACAAATCTTTGTATTTTTATGTAGAAATGCAATTGAAATGTTGTTAAAGTTGTTATCATGCTTTTGTATGAGTGTTTTTAAAGCCTAGCCTTAAATTCCTTATGAATTTGTTAGCCACTAAGTGTTGGAAGTATTGCTAAGGAAGATTAAAATGTTAGAATAACGTATGCTTTATTAAAATGTTGGACTTGGCTTAAAACTTAAAAAAAAAATGTTTAGTAGGTCGGAGGTCGGGAGGTAGGCCTAGAAGGCCCGGCCTCTGGTGGGATTTGCTACCCGACCACCAGTAGGCAAACCTATCTCTCCGCGCTCGCAGGTCGGGAGGTCAGGGTAGTTGGGGATCAAGTATGTCCCAACCCATTTCATTACAACATCAGTGAAGCTAGGCTAACCTCGACTTAGGTTAGAAGTCGAGAATCGATCACGACCCTTTTAAATTGATTATCCTCGTTCGTGCAAGGAGGTCAACCCTAACCTTTCTTGGGGTTCATGCACACAACGTGGTTCCGCCATGTGGGTGTGTTAGGAACCACATGTGTGTGTGTATCAAGTGCCACGTGGGTGCATTAGGTTCCACGTGGGTGCATCAGGTGCCAATTGGGTGTCATAATGACGTGGCAAAGTGTAATTGGCCAATATTTAAAGGGCCATAACTTTTGATCCATAAGTTAGATTGTGACAAAATTTATATTGTTGGAATTGGCTCGTCGATATGAACACAATGATGTTATTTATTTGAAATTATGGAAAATTAAAAAAAAAAATCGAAAAAATTAGCTACCAACAAAGTAACCACCTCCTTCTAACTCTGGTTAGGTTTGGGGTTATGAGGGTTGTGTTTACACAAACAAGTTATTATTTTTTTGAGCATGTGGAATTGATAAGTCATATTGGCCCATGGTATTGTAACAAATCATATTTATTGATTAAAAATCTTCATGGTCCTCCATGGTTAAAAATATTAATATATGCTTTGTTAAATGTATATATGTTTAACTTATATATTAATTCTTTTTATGATTAATAATAATTTAGTCAATTTTTATGATTTTTAAATTTTAGCAATGTGTGATGTATCTTGAAATAAGTGTTTTGATATTTATTATGGATTGATGCATATAAACATTTAGGAACCATTTAATTTATATAGCTACACTAGTATATAAAAAATCAATATCTAATAATTATATATTAATATGATATAAACAATATTTAAAAATATATTATAGAGAATTCTCAAAAAAATTTGTGTAAATATTTTTAAGAGGTTAAAAAACCTTTACACACTTTCCTACATAAAAATATTCACTATAAAATTCTATATTCAACCTATATATATATAATCCATAACTTTAGCTCACATCTCAACTTTATTTGAGATTAGTGATCTTAAAAATTTCATATTTTCTCTGTAATGGTGGTGGGCTCAACAATGTGGAAGAACATTCATAGTTTTCATCATATTATAAAATTATAGTTTAAATGTTTTATATTTTTGTTTTTTTTGTGTTTGTTTTTTTCATCTAATTTTTTTTTGATAAATTTTGTTTTAAATTTGTAGAAAAATGTTGAAATGATGTATTTGAATTGTTAATTTTGTAAAAAATAAGTACTCGGAGTTTTTTAAAGCTTTTAATTTTTTTTATATATTTAAAAATAAATTTCAAATAAAATAATAATGTCATCAAAAATTTTATCACCGTATTATAATGAAAAAGGAAAAATGTAAAACAATCATACTTTGCCCTATTTGATTAGAAAGTGATTTTATTACCGATAAACGTCAATAAAAATGATGCGTTGAAAACCTAAAAATGGTTTATTAAAAATATGGGTTGAAGATTCAATGAAGATATTTTCAAGAAGGTAAGATTAATGGATATGGATAATTATTTGAAAATTGTCGAATTTTCTTACATATGTTATGGAAAGAATATCGAGAGAAGTGAAACTCAAAATGGATATATGTACAACAAAATAAATGAAAAGACAAAGACAAATTTTATGGAGCCTTTATAGCTTGTCTACTAAAAATAATAAAGTGATATATGGTGGAAGGAAAAAATAGTGTGGATGTGGTGGTAGGTATGGGACACTAGGTAATATAGACATAATATTGTGAGTGTTTTGTATTTATAATTTTTGGTAGTTAGTTGATCTGAATTTTTTTATAAAATGTGGTTTTTTATTTATATTTTTTTAATTATAATATTATGGGTAAATTTTATGGGTGAGTATATATCATGGGTGAATGAATATTATGGGTAGATGCCACTTATAATATCATGATAAATTTCATGGGTGGATGAATACCATGGGTAGATGTCACTTGCAATACCATGGGTGGATGAATATCATGGGTGGATGTCACTTTCCATTCAGATAAGGTTCCTCTCAAGATTTGGATCACTAATGTCTTTATTTTCTAATGATCATATGAGTATATTGTTCGATTTATGAAGGGTGCAAAGATTCCCTACATAAATATTTTCAAAACATTTCATTCATTAGAAACTAGTCATTGTATGTGCAAGTTATTTGCTTGGTTTGTTGGTATTATAGTTGGAACTACTTATTCTAATAACTCCAAATGTGCTTCTACATGTTGGAATACTCCGAAATGTGCTTCTATAGGTTGGAATAATCCAAAATGTGCTTTTGTAGGTTGAAAAATAAGAATAGTTTCTTAAAGATAGATATAGTTAGATTTAGTTGTTGGGAAAAATATTGAGAAGGGGGGGGGGTGAATCAGTATTTAGGGCATACTCAAATATTTTTACTTTTTCATGCTCTAAAACCCATACGCTACTTTCCTGAAGCCAACTCGCGTATACACACGGATATCCTTAATAAAACATGCATATGCACAGAGATCTTATTATGCAGATAATTCTTAACTTAGATCTTTGGAACATTCATTCATCTGATGTTTAGTTGACAGTAAGCAGTGCAGTAATAACAGAATAAACCATCACACATAAGCATCACACATGAACTCCAGGATTTTAGGTGGAAACCCAAGTCGGGAAAAAACCACCACTGTCGTTGTCTCAGCCTTCAATATTTTATTATAAATAAAACATCTTACAACTATGTACTGCCGCAGACTCATACCAGTATGCAGGCACCCACCTGCGCTCGTTTACCAGCCTCTCCTGGAAGGGAGCTACGACCCCCTACTCTCGTTTACCAGCCTCTCCTGGAAGGGAGCTACGACCCCCTGCTCTCGTTTACCAGCCTCACCTGGAAGGGAGCTACAACCCCCTGACTGAAGGCTACAACCCTCAGCACCACCATGGACCACGTTTCATCAATTTTCACACTGGATCCAAAAGCTTTCTTTAGAGCACAACTTGCAGGCCACTTTTCATCATATTTTCAGACTAGACCCACTCCACACATTTAAGCTCAATCATACATTAAACTGAAACTCATTGACAGATAGCAGTAAACCAGCAGAATAGATCAGACATCTCATACCAAAAACTTCAGCAAACCCTAGTTTTCATACGTGCTTTACTTTCACTGATGCTGCGTATATATGCGCTTCCATTCATATCAACCCGCGTATACATCTGCACATTACAGAACTAATTTCACAACCCATACACGCTTTCTCTTTATCAAACCCGCGTATATACGCGCTTCCTCTGTTACAAACTTGCGTATAGATCTTCAGACATTATAGGACAGCATACTTCTTCAGATCAGATATTCAGTTCAGATTTTACCCTTCACTTCAGACAGATGTTCGCCTCATCTCAGATCTAAACATTCCATAAACAGATCTAGAAGATACAAATACATTTCAGATCTAGATTCCCTTCTTCATCATTTTCTTCATAGGTGCGTCACAGATTCAGATCTATCATCAAATTGTTACCCTTTCCATTCATACATACTTCAGAGTGAAGTATTCATTCAAACCCAGACTCATACACACACCTTGCACAATGATTCTCTTCTCCTTATATAGATTTAGCCTTTGTCAATACCATGAGCCAAAACCACATCACTTCCGATGGTATTCCTGGATGGGATCAAATAGACAAACCAGCGCTCAATACAATGGGTCAATACCATGGTAGTAACCCCCGGTTTTACACATTTAGAGCGCATTTGAGCATACGCGACTTGGCACGTTATTTCCCGCGTTCATACGCTACTTCTATTAAGAAAACCCGCGTATGCCTTGTGACATACACTTTTCATCATTGTTCTGGCACAGACTGAATTCCTTTCTTCTGTTACTTCTGAACTACTTGTAGAATATCAGATTTACATCATTAATAAACTCATCAATCATTAAGAACAACTTCATTAAGTAGGTTGCCATCATCTTCATCAAGTGGGTTGCCATCAAGGACAACACTCTGCATCATATTGCCAACATTAGTAATTTTGGTTAGGTTCTTGCAAAAACCCTTATTAAGCAAGGGAATACAATATTTTCTCATTCTTGAAAGATGGGAGTTTCCTTCTTCAAGGATGTAAATAATTTTTTTGAAGAGCATTACATGATTACATTGTTATGTTCATCTATGGTAGCAACATAGTTTGAGTTGAAGTAATTTCCAACTCAAAGTTTGAAGAAAAATACTTTATTTGCATATGATAGTCAAAGAGTTTCCATATAATTACTGTTATAGGTGTTGCCTCTAGATTTTGATTTATTATGCACCCATCCCAGAATTGGGCTTGGAAATGGGAAATATGGGTTGAATAGCCTTCCTTTTGTTTATGAAAAAGTTAGGATTGGTCAAGTAGTGAGAGAAAAACATTGCCATATATTTTTAAATATATTTACAAAAGAAGGTTGTAAGATGGTAGAATGACATATGCTATTGAAATTTAATTTATTACCAACATTATAGAGAGGATGTTAGTGAACTTAAACTTGAAATCCATTCCAATTAATATTAAAGGTTGTGAAATGTTGCTCCAAATTATTGAGAACACTTGTGGAGATGGCTTTGATCTTTATTATGATTTGTTTATGTACAATAAAAATGCAATAGAGTAGTGGGAGAAATTAGAGATGAATTTTGATGATCTAAAGAAACAAGGAAGTTGCATGAGATAGAAAATAATCATTTTAAGAGGTTATATTATGGAAGATTCTAAAAAAAAATTGAAGTTTGTTGAATTACAAAATTCTTACCCTTAAACCAACTCTTCCAACAAACATAAAATGAAGGAGCCATCTGATGTTGTTAATGAAGTTAAATAGGGCTTTCAAATTTATTTCTAGCTTGTACCAAGAGAGTTTTTGAATCTATAATATTTTTAGATAGTTACTTCACACATGTTTTGTATATATTTGTTTATTGTATTGATGCTATAGTAGAATAGAAAATTTGAATTTTTGACCTTTCCATTTCCCCCTCAACAATTCCTTATCTAAGTCTCAGAATAGTAATAGGTAGTAGATGCTTATAAATTTTGATTACATGATTTCATAGTATATATTTAAAGGATGAGAGGAACCGTATAGTAGTTCTTACAAATTAGTGAGATAATCATCAAAATCAAATCTTCCATTCTAAGCTGATAGTTCAACTTCTTCCATTAGGTCCAGGACCTCCTTACCTACCTCCACCACTGCCAGCTCCAATTTTTCCTATGCCACTGCTAAAAATAGGAACTCCTTCTCCCCCACCTTAACTACCATTCACACAATAAACAATGCATCTAAAGGAGGGTTGGATGCGAGCTATGACAATTCATGGGAAAAATTAGGACTGAAACTTGTATATGGATGAGCAGGATTTGGAGAATTTTTCACTTCAAAGGTGGATTTCAATGGGAAACACACATAGTTTGTTGTCCATGGAGTAATTAAAAAGGACATGGGTATTATTTTCTTGAGAGGGAAAATATAAATTTGAAACCTGCAAGCTCTTTGTTATGTAATAGGTTATTGTGTAACTTTTATGTCAATAATTTATGAATTCTCCAATTCTAGGTTTTCCTTCATTAAATTTACCTTCCCTTGATTTTATTTGATTTTCAATTGATGCCTACCATGACGTTCCCATTGATGCACTTGTTATTTATATTTTCTTACAAATAAACAACATATTTTTGCCATTATGATCGAAATTGATCCTTGATTTCTTTAAGAGGAAATGATATTGTGTTAATGCAAACCATGCCCACTCTACATTTGCAACCATTGATTATATAGCAATATTAGTTACTTGTTCTTACTAAATCCCCACTCCCTTATCTTCTTTTGGTCCAAAATTTATTGTGTTAATTGGCTCCGTCTTTTCCTAATTTTATAAGCAATCAATTGAGAATTCATGGAACGTCCATGGTTTTCACTGTCTACATAAATATATTCTCTTTAGCTATACTTTACAACAATAAGCTCTCAAATTGATTAAGAGATTAACACTTGAAGTGGACATAGACATGCTTCAAATTCATGTCAAAATCAAGCCACATTTACCATAAAAAGACTTGCAACCAAAAGCAAGAGAAACCCTTAAATTATGAACTTAAGTTTGCCACAAAAGATATGTGTGACAACAAATTATTTACCCTTTGGTTTTGCATCCTTGTCTTGTAGCAGACATAGCTCATGTGTACAAAATTATATATTTCAAACCCCAACATCACCAACACTATTATATTTTTGATGGGAGGAAAGAATATGGTGAAAGCGAGGTGCTCGTAACTTAAGACACTTATGCCCCCAATGTGCATATTAAAGTACTAGAATGAGCAATGATGGTTGAGTCTTACATCTACAACCACTTGTGCCCCATATGTACATGTTGAAGTACTAGAAAGAACAAGGATGCTTGAGCCTTACATCTACAATCACTTATACATTTGGAAATAAACCACTTTAATGATGGAATTATGATTGTGTAGCTTTAAGTACTAGAATGTGCATGTATGGTTGAGTCCGACATCGACAACTACTCGCACATTTAATAACATATATATCACGACCTCCTCCACCACATATTCCCACCATACATCCATTGTAACATTAGCCCTATAATCAATCCTTTTAATAAGTTATCCATGGGCCTTAAGTTCAACAAATCTTGTATTCTCATATCTTGAAGCAACATAACCATCTCAATTCAATGTCGTCAAATTGTTCTACAATTTGACTTTTTTCAATTTGATTTAGTCTACTTGTTCTACATTTTGGCCTTTTTCACCACAATTCAGTGATATTATTGTGAATAAGAATGTAAATTTCCATTGTTCAGATTGTGTTTTTTAATGCATAACTTGGATTTAGTTCCCTAAAAAACCCTTAAAATAGTAGAATTATGTAGACTTACACAACTCAAACATATAATTCCAAGAAATCCCTAAATAATTTTAAACAAAATTGAATTTAAAATATCTCGAAAAAATCAAAATATAAAACAATTGAATCACATTTTTTGATTCATTTTAGTTTCCACTTTCCATACCTGAAAGATATACTAGTGTTTATATTCTTTTCTAATCCTTATAGAATGAGTTTGACAATTAATTGATTAATAATAATAATAATAATAATAATTATTATTAATATGACTATGTCTCTATTAAAGGGCATAAATGGGAGCTTCCCTAAGTTTATGCTTTGCTTTTGAAAATCGATGAATGATCACCCTTAATCCTTGATTTGATTTAGAGGACTAACCTCAAAAGGGGAGTCGTTGTAATAAGTCTTAAGTGGAATTGTTTTTTGGGATATTTTATTGGTCGTGTTAAACTCTTTCTATCATGGAATTGATTCTATAAAGTTGAGTGTGTTATATTTGATTGGACATTATTGATTTATATTTTATAGGAATTATTTGACTATTATATTTTTTTAGAGTTTTTGGTGACAATTTGGTGTTAAATTTATCTTTTTGTTAATTAAAATAAAATTTTGATTATATATAAATTCTACTCTTAAAAATAAAATATCTTAACACATTCAAATTATAAAAAATTCAGAAATCAAATTTATAATTTTAACAAATCACTACATATATTAAAAAAACTCACAAATCAAATTTATAAATTTAACAAATCCGTACTAAATTATGAAAAAATATGATATATAAAATGCGTAGTCTAAAGAGGCCGCGTTTTGACCCAAAATCCGGGAACGATTTTCAGAAAATCCGGCAAAGATTTGCCCAGAACCTTGTTTACAGTTGTTAAACATTAGTATTTTGAGTGCCCCAGGGGTTTTTGATAGTGCTGAATCCATTTCCACTATCAAAAATGGATTCCAAGCACTGCAACTACCTAATTTTTGCAAATTTAATTGACCGGATTCCGGCGAATTTCTGCCGTCCGAGCCAAAACGCGGCCTCGGTAGACAACTCCTATATAAAAAAACTCAAAACACATATCCCAATTACATTACAGCTACTTGATATGTCGTATGTGTGGGGATCCCTTTGAGGATTTAGATACAAACAAATTTAAAAACATTTAATAGAGTTATCAACTCCGGGTGGAAGAAAGTTGGTACCCAATTTTATTTAAAAAAGTATTTATATGGAAATCCAGGGCCGCTAAAAGATGTGACGTTGCAGACGTATTTTAATTAATAAATTAAAATGACGACCCCACCATGGTTCCTTCACTTGTGAAGCCCCCATGTGCTCATTAAATAATCCATGCCTTTCGCTTCTACTCTGAGCCATATTCTCCCATTTATTCTCCGCCGCACAGACACTGCCCGAAGATTTCATTCCCTGCAAAATTTGTTCCCCACTCACCTTTACTTTTTCTTTCTGATGCCGTAATTTAATCATAGAATTTTTCACTGTCTTTTCAGCTAGATTTTTGAGTTGATTTTATTTAAAATATGGTGAGAAATTAAGTAATTTATATTTTTAAATTATTGAATTTATATAATTTTAATTAGTTGTTTTTATGTATGATTTTTTAAAAAGTTTTCTAGTTTATTTTATGATTTAATTTGTTTAAAATTGGAGAAGAATTTATTGAAATCAATAATTGATAAGTGAATTATACATTGTTAGAGTGTTCTTCATTTTACATGGTATTGAATCTATATATGTAGTTAAAAAAATCTATTTTAATAATACAAATCAAAATTTTATCACAAATTTTTCTACCCAACTTTAACTAAAAATCCACCAAAACTCCAAAACATACACATAATACAACTTCTAATCAATTTTTTTAACATTAAAAAATAAATTATAATTAAAAAATATAAAATATTATAATTTTATAAAAAATTATATCATTAAATTTGAAAAATAATTATAAAATAAATTATCTTTTAACTATATTTTTAATTTTAAAATTAAATCAAATTTTAAATAACTATTTATTAAAATAACAAAAAATAAATAAACATTCCAAACTAAACAACTTAATGAATGTATTAGGATATATTATCACTAATTGTGTCAAAACTCTCATAATTGAACATCACCTCCTAACTCCATAAATTCAACCAAAAAAGTATGAAAACAATTTGTGAGAATGTGTGTAACTTCCAAGTTTTCTAATAAATCTAATCTTATAATTAAGAATGTGAAAACAATAATTAAGAATGTAGTTATCATAATTTATTGCAATCACTTATAGTTCAACTTTTATCTTTTAGCTTTTATATAACATATATATTGATACATTTATTTATTTTGTATTATTTCATTTTATCAATATGAAAATGGAATCATGAAGGTGATTTTATGTTGAATAATTTATGGAAATAGAATTATTATAGAATATTTTTAAGATGTTAAATAATATGTTATTAATTAAAAATTATTTACATAGTTATATAAGTAATTATTGTAAAATGTCATTTATATTAAAGTAAGGATTATTTATGACAATTATTTAGTAGCTTAGAAGCAATTTAGAAAACATTATAAAGTGAGTTTTTATTCATTCTCACAATGCCACAATGTAGTTTTTTATGTGATCCATGCAACTATCTCTTCGACACAGTCATGTGAATCCACAAATATGATAGTTTGTTAACAAATAGTATGATAAATAATGAAGATCCCATCAAAATGCAAGTCATACCAGTTCAAAGCTCTAGGACATTAATAACAAGTATTTTGGCAACTCAAGGCTCCTATCATGCCCTTTTCATGCATGAAAACCTACAATGGAGTTGAGCACCATTCACCATTTGAATCATTTTTAATGAAGCTTACGAAAAATCTATAAATATGAGTCATGGGGAAGCTTTTTAGGGGAGAAATTGAATGCAAATTTATGTTTCTCAAGTTTCAAGAGAATTCCCAAGCTTTTAAAACACCATGGTGGTTGTATTATTTGTCTTCAAAACTTGCTTCACCATTGTGGAAGCTTGCATCTTGTAGTGAGAGAGAGCAGTTCAAATTTCAGAAAATGATCCTTCCTTGGATATGCGTGCTCAACCTTAGGAGAGTCAGGAAGCGTAAGCAAGCTCTTAACAGAGTGTTAGGGAGAGGAATTTTATTTCTTTCTTGACCTTCAAAGTGCAAGAGAGTGTAAGTAGGCTCTGTTATCACCAAAATTTGGTCATCTAACCAGTTACAATTAGATGGATTGAAGTACACCATGTAAGACCAATTTTACCATAGTAAAATTGCTTTCACTATAAGAAATAATTTAATAAATCATATTTTATTAAGTTATTTCTAGTTAAAACAAGAAATCCCATGAGGAATAATTAAATAAATCCTTATTTATTTGATTTTCCTACCATTGTTTAAATAATATTCCTTGTCATATTTAACCCAATTATGAGAAATAATTAGATAAATCATTATTTTTCTTATTTTTCTCTAGGAATAATTAATTAAATCATTATTTGTTAATTATTCTTTAACCACATTCATGAAATGATAAACAAATCATTTATTTGTTTATTAGTTCTAAATAAAGGTATTTAACCAATTTAAATATCTTTTCCCTCCAACAAAATATAATAAAATATTCCAAATAGTTAGATATAGATCTTGGTTAATAATATTTTATTATTCACCATTATCGAGAATAACTCAATGTTTTTTTTATAAATAGGAGGGTTTTCCATTCATTCTTCACTTTATCCACTTTCATTGTCGCGCTTTGATCATTCTCATTGCTACTACTATTTTCTTTGCTTCTTGAGCTTCCATAGGGTTTAACACATTTTGGGTTTTCCGCACCATTGAGAGAGAGAACTTCTGGATCTAAAGTGTTGAGGACAACCAAAAACCCATCCCATTGAGGAGGACTGGTAACACTATTATTTGTTCCCTTCCTAGGTGTTATAATATATTCAAAATTCTTTAAATCTTGTCTTGTCCATTGGATGCATGAAGAAATTCTTATTTCTTTTTACTGTTTAACTACTTATACTACATAGATCTGGTTTTTTGCAACATTTATTTTAACTATCGATTGCAGATCTAAAGAAGTGAGATAACCATTTATATTGTTATGGTTGTTTGTCACACAAAACTAAAGTGAGCTCTTTTCGTACACTTGCGTTAAGAATTTACGCTAACAGACTCTTAAAAGACCACTATGGAGAGGAATTTATTTTTTGCTCGGCCTTAGGTTATTTATTGCTCACTAAGATGAGGTATTTATTGCTCAAATTCTAGAGAGAGGTATTAATTGCTTGACTAATAGGAGAAGAGGGAAAGGAGGTGCAAGCTCAATATCTATTAACGAGGAATTTATGCTGGGAGAGGATTCACAAGTGTCATTCGAACATTACTCAGTATCTCATTTAAAGCCCATTTTCATTTTCCACTAGAAAGAAAAGAGTTTGCCTCCATATTAATTCTCATTTATGTTTATTTCTTGTTTCTAATCTCATAAAAGCTTCTTGTTATTTATTAATGCAATATCTTTTCCATTTAAGTTACTACTAGTCATGTATTGTTATATTTTAGATTAACAACCACCTCTTACAACAAAGTCAATTTGGTCCTATCCTTAACTAAAATAAACCAACCACCACAATATTTAGGAATGAAGCTACCAAAAATACCTTTAAAATTCCAAAAAGTACCTTTTAAAATTCCAAAACAACTTATGAAAATGGAACATGTTGAAATAATTCATAGATATAGAACTAACACATGACAATGAAACATGTTGAAATAATTCATGGAAATAGAACTATTATCACTAATTGAAATAACACATGACAACCAAATATATTAAAATGCCCTCATGAAATGGAATTAGTACCTTAAGGTGTAAAAGTAACACATGGAAATAGAAAATGCTACATGCAAGAATAATGTTTGAGAATGGAATCATTATGACTAACTCACAATGTTGGAAAAATCACCATCAATATATTAAAGTGTATTGAGAAAACTCGTAAAATAGAATCACCATCATTATTAAAGGAGTGTTGATACCTCCAATAAAAGTAAAATATATTTAAATTTATTCTTAAGAAATAAAACCACAAATAAAACCACATTTGCAAAACATTCTTTAATTGCATTAAAAAGTAAGAGGCATTTTGAAATGGAAAAAAATTGCGAAGTAATATGACTATATATGAGAGAAACGCCAACGACCATCTATTCCCCATAATTTTCTCATCTTTAACGGAATTGGAAACTAATTATTAATTTAAATTAACATAAATTTATTTTTAACTTTTCCATTTTTCAGGAATATGAATGTGAGTAGAGGTTAAATGTGTTTCACTTTGTTTTTGGAATTGTATTTATGAACCAAGTAACTTTGTAATTAATATATTAACATGACAATTTTAACAAGTACATTAATATAGGTTACATTTTCTCGATAGGGATATTTAACATTAATAAATATTAACTTTTTTTTATTTCGTTATTTAATAATTTTTTGATGAAATTTTGTAATCCATACTTATCACAATTTCTTGTTAAAAATATAATTTTTTTTCTTTAACGTAATTTTTATTTTTTATTTTTTATAAAGCTTTTTTTATAAAATTATTTATAGAACTTTGACCTTGACGTATTAGTTATTATTTAGTGTCATGGTCATGGTTAAGGGAGAGCTAACAAGTGATAAACAAATCTTTTTTGATTTTTTCAACAAAGTTCTTCATTAGGTGAAGGTTGAATTGGAATGCCAATAGTTCAAGTTGCATTTTGGTTGGAATGATCTACAATAGTAATAAGGATCAAATATGGAAAATTATATTCTTAGGGGTGAGACTTTATGAATAGATTCCTTTTGCCACTCTATATTGTCTCATGAATCTCAAAGTTCTTTCCCACATATTAAATTTTCCCTGTAATTATTTTCCTTTAGACCTTGCAAATTCCAAGGCTTTGAGAAACATCTATCTTTAGCATAATTTGCTTTATCGACCATTGCCTCCATTTTTGTCATAACTGGGCCACTTGAATCAATTGGATCTATCTTTCCATTGCTTCAATGAGTCTAGATATTTTTCCTTGAATAACCTCATGCATCTCAATGGTCTTTTCTTGCATAATAATTCATCAAATATTAATAAGCTCGTTTTCCCTAATTTAACAAAAATTCTCTCTACTCAAATTCTACACTAAAGCTAATTTGATAAAGGTCTTTTTAAAGACCTCTCAATATATATTAATGAATGTAATTGAATTCAATTATTACATTACGAATACATTAATTTTCCTACATAATTTGTTTTGATCATGACCACGCAATTACTTCATGTTTTAAGACTAAATTATAACACAATTTTCAAGAAAAAAAATGCATAAGTGTAAGTTCATTATCAAGCATAATCAGATTTTAATTTAATTAATTTTAAACATTCTAACCTTATAAATACCACAATTCCACATATTTGTGTTACTTCACATTAAAAAAAAATAAACAAAAAAATACATTCTCATTCTAGTTGCTAATCCCGATACATAGTAATTAATTTGAAAAAGAATATCTAATTGCTAATATCCATATATATCCATATATGATACTTAATTTGAGAGATCTTATCTAATTACTAATATCCATACATGATAATTAATTTGGGAGATGTTATCTAGTTATTAGTCTCCTTACATAATAATTAATTGAGAGATATCAAATAAGACATTAAAAAAAAATGGGAATCTATTACCCCTCAATAAATATGGAAAAGTGAACCACCTTGGAATTGTTAAATATTTTACTAAAACTAGTTTAACGACATTTCTTATCATGTTTTATTGCAATATACTTCACCCACAACCTTGAATATATTTATATAGAAAAATCCTTTTCCCATTTGACTAGGATAATATCTCCCATCGTTTTCATATCCATGCTCACTAATATTCCCACTCCATTGCTCCGGACCATAATAATCATGTCCCTCATCCCCCTCTCTCTTCATCACGATGATAGATGGTTTGTCTAATTACTTTAATTGGCTAATTAATATGGAGTTGGTGTAATAATTTGTGATTCTCGACAATTCTTTTAAAGTGAGACATTCCTCACTCGTAATACAAAATCAAAGAAACATTATTAATTAACATATGTTGGATTTTATATGTTAACTCATCCAAGCTATGTCCACACATTTAATTAGGGGCTATAAATTTCAATAAAGTAGGTTTAACCCTCACATTTTTTCCTTGTCAAATTACAAATAAGTTATTTGTGTCTTCATCTTATATCTATGTTTATTTAAAATTTAAGTCCATCTTAGATGATTAAATCCTTATCCAACATATATGGAATTGATTTTAGATGTTTTGAAAATTTTATTCACATTTTTTACTGTGAAATTACAAATAAGTTATTTTTTTCTTCATCATATATTTATTTTTATTTAAAATTAAGTCCATCCTAGAGGATGAAATTCTTATCCAACATATTTATTTTTATTTAAAATTCAAGTCCATCTTAGAGGATGAAATTCTCATCCAACATATGGAATTGATTTTAGATGTTTTGAATTTTTTATAATTAATTCTTTTAATGAGTGTAGGTATGCATGATAGAGAGTATTGGATCATGGAGGAGGGAAATGCCCTTAAGACTAGTAATTTCATATGTGATGATTTTATTATATTGAATTCTAATTTTATTTTGTAATTTTGTTAGTGTGATGATTTTATTATATTTAATTTTAATTTTGTTAATTGATAAATCTATGGAAAAGAACTTATATGAATGATGTTTTTTTTTTACATTTTGCAAAGGTGTACTATTTCTTGACACATGAAGGCTTGAGTTTTCATGAGCTCAAAGAAGAGGGATTTCACATTTGGAAATGCACCTAATAATCAAAAGGATGTCAAGGTTCAATGATTGAATCCTTATTTTTGGTGGGCATGGGTACCATTGTGTGGCTAGGAAACAAGGTGCTATTATGTATCTAGAACATGATGTGCGATTTTGTAAAAAATATAAGTGAGCCAATTTTGAATATGTATTACATGGATTTGGACATGTATAATGAAGTGTTTGTAGTTCAATTTTTAAATAATATTATTTTATTATTCATGTTCTTGTTTATTTTATGTTAATGATAAAAAAAATTGACAAAATTTTCAAAGGTAAACTTGGAAATTCAACCCATGCAATATAATGCAATTCTTTCTTTATCAACTAAGGAATCTCTTAGACCAGGAAGATAATTCCCAATTGTGTGGTTTTCATTAATGTGAGACTCATTATATACATGGAGAGGGATGAACTTTGGGATTCATATGTCCATGTCTCTTCCTATTATAGCTAATTAAATTTCTTTATTTACATAGTTTTACATTTTCGCTCAATCCCCGAGGATTAGGTGTATAACACCTCCCCTTAAATTTGAAGGGGTATTTGTGAGTCCAACCATCATTATGAGTCTTTCAAAAAATTTCATTACTCGGAATTTAAATATGCAAACTAATTATAACAAATAGTGCTATAATTAATAATTGACACAAAACATTCACTAACTTAGCATATATTTTTCGAAAACCACAATCAACGAATACTTACTTGTAGATTGAATATGTATCTTACTGCTGATTATCGATTCATGGTGCTACTTGAATCTCGTTGACCACTGTTGGGTGTGTGTTATATTATTTCCACGACTATTCACATGCGCAGGGGCGAGGTCATGGGGGAGCGATAACCCCCCTGTTCGTTGCACCGAGCGCAACAAGGGGGTCACATGGGGGGTGAAATCCCCCTCTATCGAAGGGTTTGTAGGGGGGCAACGCCCCGAGATTTTTTTTTTGGGCCCTATATCAGGCGGGCAGACCTAACTATGGTTTTGTGCATGGATTTTGCACATGGTTTTGGGCATGATGGTTTTCTGCCCATGGTATTTTGTAAATCCGATCAAGGGAACTACAGTTATGTTCTAATCGAAGGTTAATGGATTGGGGTTTATGAATGCTTCAACATGTATATATAGGTATTGTAACATTTAAAGGAATATAATGAAAATTCAATCTGATAGTCCTGGTTTTGAGATCCAGGGGTCTGTGTAATTTTGTTTTATGTTTTATGTTATTGCCATTGTTTATTTTTTGTTTTAAGAAGTCATTTGCAGGTAATTTATGTATAGGGTTAAAACCTACATTTGGTATCAAAGTTGTTTCGGCTTCAAGTGGATGACTTTGCTACTGAGGGATTTTTCTCGAGCCTGTGGTACACCCTGTTCAATGGGAGAACTTCGGGATTGATTCTTTCGGCGAAAGAAGATGGTGATAAATGGGAAAATAGAGATAGAGAAATTTAATGGTTAGAGTTTTGAGTAGTGGAAGCTCAAGATGGAGGATCTATTGGTGGATAAAGATTAGTGCATCGCTATAGATTCGGGTACTAAACCAAAGACAATGTCAATGAAGACTGGGTGAAGTTGGATTGGAAAGAAAAGAGCACAACATAGTTGTGTATCTTAGATTCAATATTGCTAAATGTATCAAGGGAAGCTATGAGGAAGGCTTTCTAAGACAAGTTAGGGACTTTGTGCCAATCCAAATCTCTGGCGAAAAAAATGTTCATATGGAAAAAGTTGTATAACCTGAGGATAAAGGATGTAGACTCGGTGACAAAGCATATAAAAACACATTAAATACTGTGGTAAGTCAGTTTTTATCTATTGATATTAAAATTTCATATGAAGATAAGTGCATCAGTTTGCTATGTTCTCTACTAGATTCGTGGGGTAGTCTGGTTGATGCAATAGGTAGCAATACAACTACCATGAATTTTGATGAAATAGTCTCATCCTTGCTGTTGGAGGAGATTAGACAGAAAAATGGCCAGAATGGAGAGGCCTTGTCTGTACGAGGACAGTCTTAGAACATAAACAAAAATAAGTCCTCGAATGGGAGATCTAAGTCTAGAGGGATATCTAAATCTCCAGGAAAACCTGCAAAGGTGTGCTGGAAATGCGGAAAGGAAGGGAACTTAAAAAATGATTATATATCTAAAGCTCCTGAGAAAGGAAAGGGATCTAATGATGCTCCTTCTGTAGAGGTGAACACCACCTCAGATGAAGTTGGGGATGTGTACTTAGTTTCATTAGGGAAATTTTGAGGTCTAAAATGGGCCTCCTAAGAAAAATGTACAACCAAAATAAAATTTATAAGAACCAATAAGATTCAAGATGATGATGTCAACCATGAGAGATGATTCACCATTTTTGGATTAAAATGTAAAAAGATTAAAAGATAATAAAATAATAAAACTACATTTTCAACTCATATTTTCAACTTATCTCTTTAAGGTTTTACTCAAATTTCGAGTGAGAGTACTCGTTGGATGTAAAATTTAATTCCTCATCCAAAGAGTACCCATTTTTCATACTTTCAATGGACCCTAATACACGAAAACTGAGAAATACATGAAAACATGTGATCACGTTTTTCATGTATTTCTCATTTTTCATGTAGCAGGGTCCATCGAAAGTATGAAACATGGGTACTCCTTGGATGAGGAATCAAATTCTACATCTAACAAGTGTTTTCGCTTGAAATTTGAGTAAACCCATATGGAGATAGGTTTAAAGTACGAGTTGAAAAAATAGGTTTTTATATTTTCCCTCTACAATTTGATGATGTAATCTAATCTTATTTTACAATTTCCACTATTATTTTATAATTTCCTTAGAAGGCCCATTTTAGACCTCAAAATTCCCCTAATGCTTCTTCAATCACACATGTAGATCATGAGGCATGGTCGATTGACTAAGGTGCATCCTTTCACTACATCCACCATAGGGAGTAGTTATGCGAATACGATAAATATGATGGTGGTGATGTCTTCCTATGGGATGATAGGAAGGCCAGAATATTCGGATGCATAAAATTCAAGTTGAAGTTGCAAGGTGGAAGGATTAGAACACTTCTTGGTGTTCTACATATTCCCACGTTGGACATAAATATGATTTCTGTAAGCAATATGGATGGTGCATGTGTAAAAACAATGTTTGAGAAGGATACCTACATGATGGTTTGGGGAGCACTAGTATTGATGTAGGGAGCTCGGATTGGAATTCTGTACAAGATTATAGGTAACACTGTTATTGATGGGTGCAATAGTTCTGTGGTTCCTCAAAGTGGAGTTGAAAACCTTGTGGTCTCTAAAGAAAAGTCAATGTTGTGGCATCAAAGGTTTGGACATATTGGAGAAAAGGGCCTTCAAATACTTCATGGTAATGGTATGGTAGAAGGTATGTATAATTTATCTATATATTTTGATTTCTATGAACATTGTGTATATGGGAAACAAAATCAGGTTAGTTTCCCTTTTGGTGCTAAGAGGGCGAAAGGGATATTAGAGCTTGTGCACAGTGATGTGTTTGGACCTGTGTTGATTCCATCACTGGGTAAGTTTGTGCACTCTGTGTTATTTATAGATGAATTCCCAAGGAATACATGGATATATTTCCTCAGGGAGAAATCTAAAGTCTTTGAAAGTTTTAAATAATTTAAGGATCTGGTGGAAAACCAGACAGAGAAGAAGATAAAGGTGTTAAAGACAAATAATGGTGGAGAGTTCTGCAAGAAGGAATTTGAAGGGTTTTGTAATAAGTGTGGTATAACACAACATAATACTACTCCATACACACCTCAAAAAAATGGAGTTGTAGAAAGAGTGAACATGGCATGGATTGAAAAGGAAAGACACATGCTTAGTGGTATCGGGTTAGGGCAACAATTCTGGGCAGATGCAGTGGAGACTGCATGTTACCTGGTTAACAGATCACCTTTGTTAGTGTTGGAGGATAAGACTCCACATGAGGTATGGACTGGTAAGAAACCATCTCTTTCACATCTGATGGTATTTGGCTGTGATGCATATGTACATGTTTCAAAGGAGAAAAGAACAAAGTTGGATAGTAAATTTGAAAGGTGCATCTTTATTGGGTATAAGGATAGTTTAAAATGTTATAAGCTTTGGAACCCATAAACAAGGAAGGTTTTGTAAAACCGAGATGTGGTGTTTAGAGAGGTGAAATATGTTATTAAACATGAATTCCTACTAAAGGAACATGAGAAAATGGAGTTTGAGCTAAAGGAGGAAGAATTAGACTCTATAGTAGAAAAAGATTCAGAAGAGGAAGAACCACAAACTCCATTTTTGAGAAGATCAGTTTGAGATAGAAGGCAACCATAAAGGTATAGTCCATATGATTTATGTTCAAAATTTTCTTTATCTATTACTGATGATAATCCCAAGACTATCAGGGAGGCAATAGATTCAGAGGATTGAAAACTATGAAAAGAGGCCATGGTTGATGAAATGGCATCTTTGGACAAAAATGAGGCTTGGGATCTGGTGGTGTTTTTTGCTAGAAGGAAACCCATTAGAAGAAAATGGGGGTTTAAGAAGAAGATGAATGTTGAAGGAAAGGTGGACAAATACAAAGCTCAGTTGGTAGAAAAATGTTATTCCCAGGTGTCGGGAATTGATTTTGGTGATATTTGTTCTCCTGTTGCCAAGGTAGCTTCTATTAGATTACTTTTATCTGTTTTTTCTGCTTTTGATTTTGAGGTAAAACAGATGGATGTGAAGACAACATTTATTCATAATGATCTGGAAGAAGAGATCTACATGAAGAAACCTAAAGGCTTTGCGGTCAAGGGTAAGAAAGAAATGGTATGAAGATTAAAAAAGTCTTTGTATAGGTTAAAACAATCACCAAGGATGTGGTATCAGAAATTTGATACATATATACGGGGACTTGACTTCACTAGAAGCAAAGAAGATCACTGTGTGTATTTTAAATTAATCGGTGACTGTGTTATTTATCTGGTCTTGCATGTGTATGATATGTTGTTGATTGGAAATGGCAAAGAAATTATCCAAGATTTGAAGACCCAATTATCTTCCAAATTCAACATAAAGGATCTTGGTGTTGCAAATTTTATTTGGGCATGGAAATTAAACGAGATCAGGAAAAGAGGGAGCTATGGTTAAACCAGAGGAAGTATGTCAAGATAATATTGTAGAGGTTTAATATATATGATAGTAAACCGGTGAAGGTTCCCATTATTATAGGTGTAAAATTATCTACTGAACAGTGTCCTAAGACACAAGAAGAGGAAGAGGACATGTCCCGTGTTCCATATGAAAGTGCAGTCGGTAGCCTGATGTATGCAATGATATGTACTAGACCATACATTAAACATGAAGTGGGAGTATTGAGCAGGTTTATGTCAAAACCAGGGAAGGAGCATTGGACAACAGTGAAGTGGGTTTTCAGGTATTTGCGTGGCATTAGTGATTATGGACCGTGTTACCAAGGAAGGCTAGGAATGGACAAAGTTTTTTAAATTATGGCTTTGTTGATGCAAACTGGGTTGGGGATCTGGATCATAGAATATATACAAGCGGGTATGTGTTTAACCTATTTGGAGGAGCAGTTAGTTGGATGAGAAAAATATAGTCTGTAGTGGCTCTTTCAACTAACGAGGTTGAATGCATGTCAGCCACTCATGCAAGCAAGGAAACAATTTGGTTGCATAGATTGTGTTAAATTATGGGGTTGATACAACAAGCTATAAGGATAGACTATGAGAACCAAAGTCAAATTTTCTTGGCAAAGAAACTTTCTTATCATTTAAAGACAAAGAACATAGATGTTCAATATCACTTTGTGAGAGATATGGTTGAGGAAAAAAATGTGTTGCTTGTAAAGGTGGGCACTTTGAAGAATTTTGCAGATGCATTGACGAAATATGTGAGCACTGAATTTTGTAGATGCATTGACGAAATATGTAAACATGCCAACTTTTATTTATGTGTCTTAAAGTTTTACTTAACTCAACCTCTTTCTTAATTTAATTCTTGCTTATTTTATTCCTTTTCATTTTTTCTTAACTTTACTTATTCTTACTATTTTATAGTTTATTTTTATATATTTATTTGGAACTTCAGTTTATTATTTGTCATTTTATTTATTTTCTATTATTATCTTTCTTTATTATTTATTTTTTTACTTATTTATATATTGATATTATTTCCTTTATTATTATTATTATTATTAATACATGGCATTACATACTCCCCCTCATTAAGGAAATTCGTCCTCAAATTAATTTTCATAATTCACTTATTTATTATTTAATTAATTTACTTCTTTATTACCTTGTGTTTTCCCAACACCCTCTGTTAAAATAATATACTAACATACATCAAAAGTTACATCACCACACTAGAGAAATCTCAAGGAAGCTCATGTCCTTTTTCCCAACTGTTTGGAGCCAATCATAAGGCTTCACAGTCTATAGCATAGCCTTAAGGCTCACTCCAAGGATACATCCAGTTCCAATACTCAATGACTCTAGACATCTCACAAGGTTGGTCCAACTCCCTCTGCAACTCACTAAGGTGCACAACCTCAGGAATCAAATTCCTACACATACTTTTGGACTTTGGCATCCCAATCCAATATCAGTCACTCAGCCTCCTCACGGGGGTTTCACTCAATGAACATATGACATAGCACACACGTTCGTGACATACTAAATAATACCCTTTGTTTGACTACATATTGGAAAATACCTCTAAAAATCACTTTATTTAACCCTTGACCAATATGAACCAATACACATTCCCAATTTAAAAAACTCCTAATTTCACTAGATATTGCAAGTATCCATTTTTTCATTAACATTTTTAATACTCTATTTTTTCATTAACTTTGAGCTCCATTTTTTATACAAAACATATAAAAACTCTTTACTGCCTAATATATGCTCAATATATTATGTCATTTTTTCCTCAATATATATCCCCCAATATGCAAGCACGTGGTATGATATTTCTCCCCTAGTGAAGCCCTCGTGGGCCTCCTCAATATGGTCCCATAGCCCCTCAAGAGCTATACAAGACAAAAGAACCACTAACATATGTAGTGTTGATTTAGTCTGTCCCAAACCCATATGTTGTTACTTATTCTCCCTTGCAGGTATGGGTTCAGACAATATCATCCAATAAACTATCCCTCTCAGCCCATTTGTGGATTTCTCGTCAATCACCACATCTCAACATGCAACCAATGTGTTAGTCATAATCATAAGTCATAGAAAATAATCCACATGAAAACTCTTGCATGCCATCATGAAAACATAACATCATCATTACCACAACATTCTGAATAGTAAAAAAATACATGCTCATGCACGTCATAAAATTTGCATGTAATTGCCACATATCTCACATCATGAAATACCATCTTAAGTTATAACCTCAACATGTCTATATCAAATATACATTATGACATAACACAATAAATAGAGCCACATGTCAATATAACCTCATATCATAACATCATAAATATGAGAATCATCTCAATGCACATCACATATAGAGCAATAATACACTATAAATATTCTTACTATGATTCACTAGAAAATCAATTTCAATTGTTTGTATAAACAATGAATATGGACTATGAAATAAGATTATTCAAAATTCATCTGGGATCTAGGCTATCTCATCAATACTAACGGTGTCACGCCTTCATTAACATACCAATTAATTTTCAATAATCATTTCATGTTCTTTCAACTAGCAATTTGACAAGGTTTAACAATAGATATAGCCATTTAAGTACATTGTTAAACTTCAAACAATCCTCATCATCTTGAACTTTAATATCTAGTCATGTATTTTGCCTTTCCCAATAAAATTTAGTGTAATCCATTTTTCATTCCTTTAAACATTAATATCAAAATTAAAATTCCATAATCACTATACATATTTTGCTTATCCATTCTAATACCATTCTATATACTCTTGAGTACACAAACAATAATTCATCATTGTTTAAATCTTATGCCACATCATAAACTATTATTTTCATAAAAAAATTTTAATCATAATTTGAACTCTAATATACACGAATACCAAATCTGGTCATAATTATAATACAATGTTATTAATTTCATTTATAAATATACTATTTCTCTAGTATTAATTTCATTTATAAATATACTATTTCACTAATATTAAACTACATTAGTACATATAAAAATACTTTTTTATAATTGAATTTATACATTTTCAAATATTTAAATATATTCTAAATGCTATGATTCCCCTACCTCTCCACGATATGAAAAAAACCTATATTTTGAAACGTAAAATGCCTTCCCAAAATAAATAAAAATATATATTGCTTCCACCTTTTTAAACTATAAACACTCGTTGTACATACCTAGGTGCCTTTAAAAGGATTTGAACCTAAAAGTGTTACTCTTGGAAGTTTTGTTCAAAGATCTTTAAGTTGTATCCAAGGTTTTTACTAAGAAATAATCAAGTTTGATATTTCATATTAAAGAGGATCTTTGTGAAGGAAAATATATATTTGTTTTCCTCTAACATTTGTGTGTTTATTTATTTAATAATTGTAATATGATGTATCCTTAAATTTAATGAGATGGATACGTGCATGGTTAGATTATTTCATTGGAAATTTGTTGTATAAAAGGTTTTCACCAAGGAGTGTTTGCATATTAAAGTGGAACATTGTGAAGACAAATATATATTTGTTTACCTTTCAATCTATCGGGATAGATAGGTTAATGGTTAGATTATTTCATTGGAAATGTTACACTTGTTGATTATGCAAACCAAAGTCAATTATTAGAAGATGTTTGAATTGTGTACACCAACGTTTAAAGGATTTTTAAAAGAGAATTTTTTTTTTTTTTAATAATTAAATGAAAATTGCGAAGGAAACATAATATCTAAAAATTCCATAATTAGAAATCATAAATTTAAAGTTGCTCCTTGCCAACCATTGCACTCTCTCCCTCTTTGTCCAATTTATAATTAGATATCAATAATCATAAATTATAAATCTACAAATTTCCATTACGATCCATTGTGTTTTCCAAATCTCTATTCCAATGCACAAACACTTCCAAGTGAAATGTTTGACACATTCACAAACACATAATTTATGAAATGGGAATAGTCCCATCCATATTGACTTTATGCGTTATATATATATACATATATATATATATATATATATATATATATATATATATATATATATATATATATATATATATATATATATATCCTTACACTAAACATATTAAGGTGGTATTTTTAAAAATATGCAATATATTCCTTCCTAAATAGTTAAATATAGTAAATTTTATATTGTGTAATTTATATCATTAACAATTTCGCATGTGTTTGATAAATTTGTATTTTACACAAAATTAAATAAAATTAATAAATTTATTTATTTTCTATGGTAATTATTATTAAAGAAAACATATTCTAATATATGTTATCGTTTTTGAATAGGAATATATAACAAAAAAAATTATGAGAATGCTTACGAAACTTAAGAAGGAATGGTGATATGTCCACAATACACTATGATCCAAGATTTCTCTTTTTTTTTTTATGGGTGGCTTGAAGAATCTATCATTCCTTAAGTCTTACACAGAGCAAGAAAAATATTATATATATATATATATATATATATATATATATATATATATATATATATATATAAACGGGTTTCCGCAACATTGGTTTTTAGACGGTACATGCTAAGAAGTGAAGTAGCGAATGAATTGAGCTCATTATTGGGTGTGATTTGTGGAATCTATTTATTAGGCACGCTCCTTGAAATCAGAGCCTATGAGCATTAGCCTCCTTCAAATCTAAAAAAATTTATATACGCATTTGGATAATATTGAATGTGGTAAATTTAACAGTCTCGATTAAATCTTATGCGAAGAAGATGATGACCTAAAATTCTATTTATCGAGGTATTTATTAAATTTTAGATGACCACGTATTAAGTGTTAAAAAACTTCTACTACATTTAGTTATCGGTTTATTGTAAATCTCATGTTAAGTCTGAAACTTGTAACACAAATGGAACCACAATAATAGAGATCTATTTTACTTACAACTAACTCACATAAATATTTTGTAACTAAATTTTCCTTCCTTAAATTGAAGACATGTGACTACATCTTCTTATTTATTTATTCTAAGTGATGGTAGTCATAAAAAAATGTTATGGGTTTCGCCACATAATAAGTATCAAAATCTAGTAACAATAATAAAATATTATTCTATAATAAGGTTAACATCCGCAAGTCGATTTTTCATAAGTGGCATTTTAAAGAAAGGAACATGGATTTAATTGGGCTGCTTAAATAGAGGAAAACAATGTCATACCTTCAATTCACACAGGGCGAATGCCCACAACATTTTATAAAACTATGCTATATAAAAAATTCTTTATCATTTTTAGTAAAAAAAATAAGTAGAACTTATAATCATTACTCAATAAAATATAAAATCCAAAGGTCCGACAGAGTTGAAACCATGACTCTAATACCATATGTAACAACCTAAAATTAAAATATACAAACTAATTACATCAAACAATGTTATTAATAATTGAAACAAAAAATTCACTGACTTAGCATAGAATTTTCAAAAACCATGAGCAACGAATACTTACATGTAGACTGAAGATGTGTCTTACTGTTGATTATCGAGTCGTTGTGCTACTTGAATCTCTTTGATCAAAAAAAAGTTCTAGGGACAACTTTCCACCCAACTGTAGGATCATATGCATAGAATCTTTCTACAAATAGCCACCCCCGAGCCCTCAATCAACCTCTAATGTCAATGAATCCTTTGTCTCACAAAATTATCCTCTAGAAAGAATGAATGCTTCTCATCTCCTTTTTTATTCATTAAATGGAAGGGGATTGGAAATAGGATTCACATGCACCCAATCTATGTGTCAACATGCCAAATTTTATTTATGCCTTAAGTTTTACTTAACTCAGCCTTTTTCTTAATCTAACTCTTGCTTATTTTATTCCTTTTTATTTTTTTAACTTTACTTATTATTACTATTTTTATAGTTTATTTTTATATATTTATTTGGAACTTCATTTTATTACTTATCATTTTATTTATTTCCTATTATGATCTTTTTTATTATTTATTGTTTTACATATTTATATATTAATATTATTTCCTTTATTATTAGTATTTATTTATTAATACATGGAATTACAAACTTTTCTTGTCCAAGAGCTTTGGCAAAGTTGTTTGCAATTTTCTCATTTGTGGGAAAATGTCGAAGGTGAATAGTCTTGAAATCTACATGATGTCGAATCAGATGATACTCTGCGTTGATATGTTTGGTTTGATCATGAAATTTTGGATTCTTGGACAATTTAATTGTAGAAATATTTTCAATTAGAATAGGAGTATATTTCACTTGTTTCTCCTACAAATATTCAAGAATTTTCCCGAGACACACAATCTCCTTGGTTTCTTCTACAGTTGCCACATATTCTACCTATGTTATGGAATTCGTTGGAACTAACTTTTTACATGACCTCGAGGAGACAAGTCTTGATCTAAGACTCATAACATAGCCTAAAATAGACACTCCATTTTCCTTATATCTATCAAATTCTAAATCAAAATATCCAGTCAATATGAAGTCATCCACTTGTGATTATTTGAGTCCAAAATTTTGAGCTCCTTTCAAGTACTTTAGAACTCTTTTTGCAGTAGACCAATTTCCTTCACAAGGATTTTTCATAAACTTAGAAAGGATTCCCACAAGAAATGAAATATATGGTCTGGTAGTGGTGAGGGAGATAAGGCTTCTAACAAGTTGTCTATACTTAGTTGCATCCTCAAATTCATTTCCTTCTTTAGATGTGACCTTCAAATTTTGTTCCATTGGAGTGAACAAAGGATTTCATTCAACAATGCAAAAATTTTTCAACAACTATCCAATGTACTTCTTTTGAGAGAGGAATATATACCTTGGATTTTGGGTCACTTCAGTGCCCAAGTAGTAATGAAGGTGTCCCAAATCTATCATCTCAAATCCTTTCTTCAATTCTTTCTTTATGGATCCAATATAGTTTTCGTTGTTCCCTATCATCAACATATTATCTTCATGTATCACAAGATAGACAAAAAATTGTCAATTTTATTGAAAAATAAATTTTCATCATCAATATTAAAGTGTTTGAAATTGATTTTAGAAGATGCTCATTCAAATTTTCATATTAGGTTTGCATAATTTCTATTCTTATCCTTTCAAAACAAAACCTTGTCAAGTCTCCATTCAAGAAATTAGTCTTTACATCAATTATGAGTTTTCAAGGAAAACAGAGTTCGTATGGTGGCCCATGATGATGTGGGGGCAAAGGTCTCTTCATAATCAACACCTTAAGCTTATGTGAAAATCATTTTTCCACAAGCCTTACTTTGTATTTTTCAAGTGAGACATCTAATTTATACTTTTTCTTGAATATCCACTTGCAATCAATTGGTTTGGTTCCAAATTTAGGGTCCACCAGCTTCCATGTTCCATTCTTTATGAGAGAGGCATACTCCTTCTGCATTGATTCTTTCCATTAATCATGAGAAGAAAGCTATTTAAAGGAAGTTGGTTCAAAATTAGCTGAAAAATTTAATTCACAATCATAAGAAACATCCATATCATCAACTAAATCAAAATCATCTACATCCCCTCCATTTTTTCTAGTGGACCTTCTAGTTCCTATCTTTCCAATGTCATAAGGATGAACACTTTCAAAAATTCTAAGCCATTTTCTAGGACCTTTTTGAGATGTTCTAGGTTGCTCTGTTGATTGAGATGAGGCTACATCAATATTTAGCCTTCCAATCCTATCAATCACATCACTCAAAGGGTCTTCCTGATTTGAAGAAGTGGTTGGAATTTTGATGCAGGAGCATCCAGAAATTAGCCAGCAATGTGATTACATGTTCACATGTTGTGGCTAACAAGAGGTGGAAAGACATATAATTCATATTTTAGTTAGCTTTAAATTGTGAGAAGTTAGTTTGTTGGAATTCATATATTAAATAGGCATAAAAATAGCACTTTGGTTCTCCCTGTGAGGATATTTAGCCAAATAGATTAGGATTGTGCGGATAGGATAGAGTTTGTTTGAAGCTAATAAAGACGAGTGTAACCGCTTCAGTTAGGAAGATAAGCTTAAATAGAGTGAAGTGTGATAGAGAATATAGATAGAGTGAGGTGTGAAAAGAAGTGTGCGAGAAGTGATATAGAGGAGTGGATAGGAAGAGAAGTCATTGTAAATCTAGTCGTCAAAGGGCTCAACTCTATGTATTCACATCTCTGATTAATGCCAAGTGCTTGTGTGTTTAAAGTTTCCTGTCTGTGTTAACTTTTGTTTTTATTTCTTTGTGAGTCACATATCACATTATTGCACAGCGTATGCAAATAATTCGATTGGTGGTGCGAACAGTAAAAGCACAGCAAGGTTATGTGAAAAAGGTTTGGTGAAGTCTTTGATTGAAAAAAAAACTTTGAAGTTCGTGCAATTGGCCATCGCGCATCGCAAATTTTAAAGTTACGCGTTAAGCCTTTACCTCGTAAGTTATTTGAAGTGTGATGCGAAGCGAAGGAGTAAAGGAGCAATGAAAGCCATCAGATCTGGGCGAGATCAATGATGGGGATTAAATCTCACCTCGAGCGATTTCGCAATTCAGAGGTTTTAGTGTTTAGTGTTAAAACCTCGAGCGATAAATTATATTTGTTGCGATTTGATGTTGTGCATATCGCATATCACAAGGGATAAGGAATACATAGATCATAAAGCACAAAATTTTGCGATGCACGATATAAAGTTTGTGCGAATTGCGAAATAGCATAATCACAATATTGCGAAAGGTGTTAAAGTTGCAAAGTTGCGGGAGGTAAGTTTTAAAGGTTGCGAAGTGCTATTGCGTGATTAGTCCGAATCTGCGTGGGACCATAAAGCCATAGTTTCGTGTGTGAATACTCTTTTAACAAGTATAATCCAAAAAGGGTAGAAAGATAAAGCTTTTGTGTATTGTGGGTATTTGTGGCCTTTTAGCCACATCATTTGGTATCAGAGCAGAATTTGAGTTCTGTTCTCAAGGATTGTAGCAAATATGTTGCCCAGGAGAGGAAGTGGCGGGGGTTGTGGAAGAGTTACAACAAACGTAGCTTTGCTCGAAGAGATTCGACACCTTTGTACAAGGATAGTGGCAATGGAGATTGCTCAGAAGAGAGCACCTGAAGAAGAAGATGTCAATGCCATAGAAGAATATTCTAAAGAAGAAGAAGAAGAAGAAATTGAGGAGGCTAAAGTTTTCAAGATATTAGAAAAGGTTAGTGGAAAACCAATAATGGAGATTCCTTCATATGAGGGGAACCTTAATGTGGACGAGCTGATAGATTGGATCAGTTCAGTGGATAAGTATTTTGACTTAGAAGTGGTTGAAGATAAGAACAAGGTAAAGTTCACAGCTACCAAGTTGAAGGGCCATGCGTCTATCTGGTGGGATGAACTACAAACATCCAAGATTAGAAAGGGAAAGCATAAGACCAAGCAATAGGATAAAATGGTAAGTAAATTGAAGAAAAATTTTATGCCAAATATTATCAATTTAATATTTTTAAACAGTTGCAGAATTTGAGACATAAAGGAATGACTGTCAAAGATTATAAAGAGGATTTTTACAAGCTGAGTATTAGAGCATGACATGCTGAATATGATATGGAGAAAGTAGCCAGATACATCAATGGTTAAGGTATGATATACAGGATGAAATCAGTTTGTTGAGTCTAAAGACAATTGAGGATGCCTATCAAGTAGCTTTGAAGGCAGAGGAGAAGATGTTGAGGAAACAAAGTAAGAATAATAGACGTAAAAATCCAGTAAGAGGATGAGGAGATTTCAGACCAAGATTTCATCACTCTCAGAATGAAGCCAAAGGTTCAAGTAGAATACCTCCGCAAAGATGATACTTTTGTAGAGGAAGATTTTCACCCAGAGGTAGAGGTCGAGGAAGAGAAATGTGGTGTTACACATGTGGAGAATGGGGACACGGGTCATGGGACTGTCCTCATGACAAACCATCAAATCAACGGAGTGTGAATGTAGCTGAGGCAAAGGAAGAAAATCCTCAGGTCACAGAAAAAGAAGAGCTACCTAAGGCAGGAAAGTCTTTATTGCTCAAAGGAATATTTATTAAAGAAGAGAAGGAAGCAAATGAGCCAAATCAAAGGAAGAGATTATTCAGGACTGTATGCAAGTCTAAAGAAAAGTGCTGCAAAGTTGTGATTGATAGTGGAAGCACTGATAATATTCTTTTCGAAGAGATGGTTGAGAAGTTGGGGTTGAATAAGATGGTGAACCCTACTCCCTACAGAGTGTCATGGCTACAGAAGGGACACCAAATTTTGGTGACATAATAGTTAAAAGTAGAGATACAGATTGGTACATATAAAGATGTCATATTGTGTGATGTGATGCTAATGGACACGTGTCCTGTATTGCTGGGAAGGCCTTGGAAATTTGACAGAAAAGCCTTTCATGATGGAAAAAGGAATACTTATAACATAGAGAAGGATGGAAAGAAGCACACACTTTTACGTTTGAAGGATGAAGAAGACAAAGGATCAGCTGTGAATAGTGTTATGCTGATTAGTGGAAAGTAATTGCTGCAAAAAGTCAAGAAGGAGAAGGAAACACATTTTTCTATTGTGGGTAAACCCAAGGTAGTTCTGAATTATAAAAACTTAGACAATTTTCCTATGGAAATTAAAAGTTTGTTAGTTGATTATGCTGATATAGTTGTTGATGAATTACCAAGCAAATTGCCACCAGTCAGAAGTATCAGTCATCACATAGATTTAATACCTGGTGCAAGTTTACCAAACAAATAAGCATATAGAATGACCCCTCGAGAGAATGAAGAAGTTGGAAGATAAGTACAAGAGCTATTAGATAAAGGACTGATCAAAGAAAGTCTTAGTCCATGTGTAGTACCAGTCATTCTTAGTCCAAAGAAATGAGGTGAGTGGTGCATGTGTACTGATTCCAGAGCCATAAACAGGATCACTATCAGGTATATATTTCCATTGCCACACATATATGATTTGATGGATTGTTTAAGTGGGTTGAAGTATACTAAAATAGATCTAAAGAGTGTATACCATAAAATAAGGATTAGAGAAGGAGATGAATGGAAGTCTACATTTAAGACCAACAATGGATTGTATGAGTGGTTAGTGATGCCTTTTGGGCTCACTAACGGACCAAGCACATTTATGAGGCTAATGAACGAGGTCTTGAAAGAGTATGCAGGTAAATTTGTGATAGTTTATCTTGATGACATTCTGATTTTCAGTCAGAATAAGGAGGAGCATTTGGAGCATGTCAAGCTGGTGTTAAATACTTTACAAAAGGAGAAACTGCTTATAAATTTGAAGAATTATAGTTCCATGAAGAAGGAGCTCATTTACCTGGGATTTGTATTCTCAGAAGAAGGCTTGAAGATGGACCTAGAAAAGATCCAGGTAATACTAGATTGGCGAACTCCGAGAAGTGTATTTGAGGTAAGGAGTTTTCATGGTCTTGCAAGTTTTTATAGAAAGTTTATTAGAGGTTTTAGTCAAATATGTACACCAATAATTGAAATAATAAAGGATAGCAACCAATCATTTAAGTGGACAAAAGCAACAAATCAGAACTTCAAGTTGTTGAAAAAGAAGATCATTGAAAGACCTCTTTTGGCCTTGCCAAATTTTAATAAAATATTCCAAGTTGACACTGATTCTAGTGGGATAGAAATTGGAGCTGTCTTGAGTCAAGAGCAGAGACCGATGGCTTATTTCAGTGAAAATTTAAATGAGTCCAAGAGGAATTATTCATCCTATGATAAGGAGTTCTATGCTATTGTGCAGGCTTTGAAGAAATGGAGGCATTATTTGTTGCCCAAAGAATTTATGTTGTATTCAGATAACCATGCACTGCAGTTCATAAATAATCAGCCAAAGTTGAACCAAAATTGTGCTAAGTGGGTGGAGTTTTTGCAAAGTTTTACCTTTGTAATCAAACACAAAAGTGGTAAGTTAAACACTGTTGTTGATGCTTTGAATAGAGTAAATTTGATTATGCAGGAATTGAATATTGGCATTTTGGGGTTTGAAGAAATGATTGATATGTATGAGGGAGACCCAGATTTCAAAGAAATATATGCAACTGTTAAAAATCTCGTGATTCATAATAGAAGCCAGTGGATAGACTACTTGATTCAAAGAGGATTTTTGTTCAAGAATAATAAATTGTGTATACCTAAGTGTTCCATGAGGGAAAATATGATTAAGGAGAAACATAGTGGAGGACTATCTGGACACTTTGGACAGGACAAAAGAATTGCTCAAGTTAGTGATTTTTATTATTGGCCAAAAATGCAAAGCGATATCAAAATTTTTGTTGAGAAGTGCATGATTTGTCAATATGCCAAAAGAAGAAGCCAAAACACTCGGTTATATCAACCATTTCCAATACCCAATAGACCTTGGGATGCTGTCAGCATGGATTTTTTTTAGTTTTTCCGAAGACTCAAAGAGGACATGATTATATCTACGTTGTCGTAGATAGGTTTTCTAAAATGGCTCATTTTATTACTTGTAAGAAAACTAGTGATGCAACTCACATTGCTAATTTTTTTTCTCTAAATTTATAAGATTGCATAGACTGCCTATGAGTATTGTTTTAGACAGAGATACAAAGTTTGTAGGACACTTTTGGAGGACTCTATGGAAGAAGCTAGGTACAAACCTTAGTTTCAGTTCAACTTATCATCCTCAGATGGATGGACAAACTGAAGTGGTGAACAGGAGTCTGAGAAACATATTAAGGAGTTTGGTTTACAAAAATCCAAAGCAATGGGACTTAGTACTTGCTCAAGTTGAATTTGCCTATAATGATACTCTTAATCATATAACTAGGATGAGTCCATTTCAATTTCTTTTTGGAATTCATCCAAGAGGGGTGTATGAAATTAGAGATTTAAGTAAAAATGATACAAGGAGTGCAAAGGCTAAAGAATTTGCAGAACAGATGGAGAAGTTGCAGGAAGATGTCAAGCAAAGCTTATAGTAAAACACTCAAAAGTCTAAACAAAGGGCTGATATGAAGAGGACTGAAAAAGAGTTTCAAGAAGATGATTTGGTAATGGTTTATCTAAGGAAGGAAAGGTTTCCAGTCGGGACCTATAACAAACTGAAATGAAAAATATAGGGCCATGTAGAATTTTGAGGAAGTTTTATTCAAATGCATATGAGATTGAATTACTGGAAGGAATTTGGATATCACCCATATTTAATGTTGCAGATTTGTACCCATACAAAGGAATAGAGGAAGAAATAAAAGAAGAACCTACAGAAGAAGAGGACCTGACTTTGAATTGGAAGGAATAAATACCAAAGACAACAAAGAAAGAATTAGAAGCCATTCTGGAGAAAAGAGAAACAAAGAAGACCAGGGGATAGATCTATTATCAATATATAGTTAAATGGAAAAGGAAACTAGTGGAAGATGCCAGTTGGATGACAGTAGTATAATTACAGAAGTTTAATGCAGATCCTAAAACATTGATGGATCAATCTTTTCTTCACTGGGAGTCTGATGCAGGAGCATCTGGAAATTAGCCAGCAATGTGATTACGTGTTCACATGTTGTGGCTAACAAGAGGTGGAAAGACTGATAATTAATATTTTAGATAGCTTTAAATTTTGAGAAGTTAGTTTGTTGGATTTCCTAGATTAAATAAGAATAAAAGTAGCACTTTGGTTCTCCCTGCGAGGAGATTTAGCCAAATAGATTAGGATTGTGCGGATATGATATTGTTTGTTTGAAGCTAATAACGACGAGTGTAACCGCTTCAGTTAGGAAGATAAGCGTAAATAGAGTGAAGTGTGATAGAGTAGATAGACAGAGTGAGGTGTGAAAAGAAGTGTGCAAGAAGTAATACAGAGGAGTGGACAAGAAGAGAAGTCATTGTAAAATCCAACCAGCTCGTCTCTGTGTATTCGCATCTCTGATTAATGCCAAGTGCTTGTGTGTTTAAAGTTTTTTGTCTATGTTAACTGTCGTTTTTATTTCTCTGTGAGTCACATATCACATTATTGCACAGTGTATGCAAAGAAGTCGATTGGTTGTACGAACAGTAAAAACACAACGAGGTTCTGTGAAAAAGGTTTGGTAAAGTCTTTGATTGAAAAACAAAAAAAATTGAAGTTCATGCAGTCGCCCATCACACATTGTAGGTTTTAAATTCACGCGTTAAGGCTTTAACCCGGAAGTTATTTTAAGTGCAATGCGAAGCAAAGGAGTAAAGGAGCAGTGAGAACCATCAGATCTGGGGAGATCAATGGTGGGGATTAAATTGCACCTAGAGAAATTTCACAAATAAGAGGTTTTAGTGTTTACTGTTAAAACATCACGTGATAAGATATATTTTTTGCGATGTGATGTTGTGCATATCACATATCGCAAGGGATAAGGAATAAATAGATCGTTAAACTCAAAAATTTGCGACACGCGATATGAAGTTCGCTGCGAATTACAGAATAACATAATCAAAATATTGCGAAAGGTGTTAAAGTTGCAAAGTTGTGGGAGGTAAGTTTTAAAGGTTGAAAAGTGCTATTGCACAATTGGTCTGTATCTGCATGGGACCATAAAACCATAGTTCCGCACGCGAATACTCTTTTAACAAGTATAATTTGGGAAACAGAAAGAAAGATACATTTTCTGTGTATTGTGGGTATTTGTGGCCTTTTGGCTGCATCAAACTTCATGAGGGGGAGATAGTGCTTTAGAAGGGGATTCCATATATTGATCCAATATAGGGATCCATCCTTCAATATTTGGAATCTCGTTATTAGTTTCGTGACTAGTTTTACATGACTGAAGTTGTCCAAATGATCAAGTTGTCATTTAAAAATATCGTCAGTATCTCTGTATAATATAAAATTGTTATTCATCTCATCATAGTGACAATATTATTTGGTGGTTCTTGAGTACCCGTTATCACTACGACAAACAACCTCCAAAATTTTTTGTACACTAAAATTTTGGAGCCTATTATGTATGTTGTGGTCGTTCATTCCATATTCACTTCTTGGTCAGCAAATGCTTTTTGAGCCCCCTTTTTAGATTGGAAGTGTCTAAGTCAATTTCTCACACATGCTCAGTTCGTAAGAAGTGCATGAACGTATTATTTTAGGAAAGCTTGGACAAGAATATCATGCTTCATCAATATTATGTCTGTGTGATTTCCAATCCATGTCAACAGTTAGTGCGTAATGACAATGATAGGTTATCACATTCTAGCCACGTTTGTACTTCCATTTCAGTGAGTTTGCAAATTGTTTCTTCCATGCGCCTTTGTGCGAGTGACGTTTTCAAGTTTTCGGATGTCACTTTAGCCTTTATTTCACTCTAAATAGTGTCATTTTCATGTCATCTGATCCAAATCTTGGTTGAAATGGACCTCTTGCTGCAACTTTGATGATAACTTCTGTTATAGGCGATGAAATCATATTTTGTCAAAGACCCATTTTAGGTATTGAATAGATATTTCTAGTGATATAAGACACTTCAAATGTGATGACTTGTGGGGTGAGAAAAGTATTCCACAAACTCATAGGACATGCGACGACGCAGTGTTCTAGACAGGTATAACTTTAATTGCTCATATATCTCAAATTGGGAAACGAAATTAAATTCCATAAAAAACCATTTGATATAATAAAAAAAATTTCAAATGAGACATTTTTCACTCTCTAATATGATCAGTGGAGACCATGGCACTTGCATGAATTTTACTGAAGATTAAGATGGAATGGACATAAACTAGCTAGGGTGATGGTAGCTTATCTCCGAGAAGAGATCTAGCGGATACATGCATTTGAAATGTGTTACAATGAGGCTAAAGAGCCTTTTTATCATTGAAAAATAAGAGAAAAACCTAAACAACCAAAACCCTAACCTGAGGTGATGTAACACCAAGAGTTTATGGGCCCCGTTGGGGTTAGTTGGGTAGCCAACTTACCAGGGTTGTAACTTGGTCATAGTATCTCCATTTGGCGCGTATGATACCTCGTTGGAAATATTTCTTCGAGGAATACACTTTTTAGGGCCTCAAAATAGATCCATAATTTTGGGACCCGAAAAACTGCTAAAAATTGTAAATAAGAAAACTGATGAAACTGACTAGGTGAAATAGGAGGGTGGCCACAAATATCCACCTGGATCATTCCTCCCCTGTTAGAAAGCAATAGTCCCCATTGCGTGTAGAGCCTCCATGAGATTGGGAATATTTTTTTAGACCTCTTCCCTAGTGAACCACTTTCCCTGGTGAAGGAGTTGGAAAACTTTAAAGTGGGCGTAGCTTGCGGTGGGGTCTAGAGACGTGCTCCTTCTAAAAATGTAACCAAAATGTGTCACCCACCTAGAACTTGTGTGGAACTCGATGTTGATCGTGGCATTGCTTGTACTTGGCATTGGATTTCTCCAAGATGTCATTGACCTGTTGGCGGATGTCAGACTTTCAGACAGTACACGTGTGGATTCTGTCTGTGTAGTCGCATGAGGTTTGGCAACATCAGGCAGTGGTGAACTTGGGGTCGGATCAAATACCTCTGTGGGTGAGGAGAAAATTTCCTTGTATTCCTCCACAAATTTGTCCATTTGCTGTTGCCGTGCAGGGGATCCTTGTTTGGAGGTTGTGGTCATAATATGCTTCTTTCCCTGTGGGCGAATTATAATGAAATTTTTTTTTCCTAGTTTGGGAAATAATCTTACTACGTTTCTTTTCAGTAATCAAAGAGATGGCGGGAGGTAGTACTACCTATGGTATACTATACAACTTATTCTCCAAAGTAATAATAATAGAATGAGGTCTAGACTCATACACAACATGTCGCTTCCACAAGTATGGTTGGACCAATAGTACATCAGATATGTCAAGAGGAGAAAAATCACACCATACCTCATCCTTGAAAGGCTTGATGTTGTACGAAAGGCGACATTGCTGGCTGACGCAAAGATCTCTTCCTTGGTGAAGCCACCCGATGTTAGATGGTTGCAGTTGTGCTGTGGTCGGTAGGCTGAGCTATTTCACGACCTCTACTGAAATGAGGTTCTTTTGGCTTCCTATATTGACAAGGAATTGCACTGGAGAACCCTTCACCCACATTTGTGAATGGAAGAGGCGCTCCCCCTCCTCTGGATCATTGGGATCCTCCCTCTGGATCTTAGTGGTGGCAATAATGGCATTGGGATCTGCATCAATGATCTGCTTCACTTTGTCATTCCCCTTGTTCGGTTCTCACTTAGAATCAAAACATGCATCTGATTCATGTGCCTTCAGTTAGGAAACCAACCACTGTTTGGTCCGACACTCGCTTGTGTTGTGAATGGAGCTATTATTAAATTCACACCACTTCCCCGTGTCCTTATTTGGCTTTGTGGTGTTGTTCTAAGTCACTGATCCAGGTGGATATTGGTGGCCACCCATCTATTCCATTTGGACTCGCACCATCAATTCTTTCAGTTTTTTCAGTTTTAGCACAACTTACTATTTTTAGCAGTTTTTCGGGTCCTGAACTTCCGGAGCCGTTTTGAGGCACTAAACGATGTTTTTTTGGAAAACAGGGAGAAACATAGCTCAATGGACCAATGTTTCTCACTCAAAAGTTGTAGTCCTCAGATAGATATTTATAATGAGGTATTGAACACGTCAAACGGAGATCGTATGCCAAATTTACGTCCCCAGGAAGATTGATGTACCAATTTACCCAAATAGGGCCCACGGTTTTGGCGCTTCATCTCCCATGGTTAGGTTTTTGGATGTTTAGGGTTTTATATTGTTTCTCAATAATAGATAGGCCTTCGAGTCTCATTGTAACACAATTCAGAGGCCTGTAGCCACCACATCTCTTCTCAGAGATAAAACACTAGCTCCCTAGATAGTTTATTTCCATTTTGTCTGTAAGAAACTTTCAGTTCTTTGATATTAATGAAATAAAGTGTTTTTTCTGTTGCATCTTTTTGTTTATAGTTATATGCGTATTTTGTTGCGTTCCTACATAAATCTGGATCAGTGGTATCAGAGTGGTCTGCTTTTCTTCGATCCTTCTTTGCATGTCCCCAATGAGGTCGAGGTATAAGGAGATAGGGCTCAATCTAGTTGAACCTTTGTAAGATCACCCTCGCAAACCCCGGCGGCCACCCATGGGGGACAAAAAGAAAGATGATGAAGTAGGATATCTTATCAAAATATTTCTCAAGGAGGCCCTCGAAAAACAAAGGAACATGATGATGGATAACTTTGCCTAGATCCTTCAACAACTACCCATCGACGACGCATCTGCATTTAGTAGCCACTCTGGAGGCGCTACCCCCTTTAAGGTACAAGTAAAATTTGACATTCCCATATTTGAGGGAAAAATAGATGTAGATGTCGTAGATATATGGTTGAATATATTAGAATAATATCTCTCAATTCATGACCTTTCTGACTGCGAGAAGATTATTTTTGCACTCCTCAAAGCTACCCCCGATATCAAGGACTGGTGGGAAACCTAGTGTGAGAAAAAGGACGAGACATAACCCTCTCTATTCTTGGTCGTACCCACTTGGAATTCTTTCTGAGATACCATCAAGGAAAAACACTATCCCATGGGGAGCTATGAGGACAAGTACATACAATGGATCATGCTGTGGCAGTAAAGGGTTCAATATGTGCACGAACTGACGAATTTGTTCCATACCCTGCACACAAAGTTGGGTATTAAAGATTTAAAGAGAAATTTGGTGCTGAAGTACCGTAGCTGTCTACACAGGCACATTAAGGAGGAAATGGAGTTCCTAGACATTACCTCGCTTGGCACGACATATCGCTATGCTGTCAAGATCGAGAAGAAATTTAAGCAGAAGAAGCAGGACTTTGGATCTACGAATCCAAAGCCAGGGAAAGGCACCCCCAAACCACAGAACAGGGGGTAGAGCCAAAGCGGGGAAACTCAGAACACCACCACAAATCCAAATAAGGACACAGGGAAGTGGTGTGAATTTCATAACAACCTGACTCACAACACAAACGAGTGTCGGGCCAAACAGTCGCTGGTGGCTGAACTGAAGGCACCCGAATCATATGCATGTTCTGATCCTGAGCTAGAACCAGACAAGGGATATGAAAAAGGGAAGAATATCATTGATGTAGACCCTAGTTACATTGTTTCCACCACCAAGTTCCAGAGGGTGGATCTCAAGGATCTAGAGGAGGGGGAGCGCCTCTTCCATTCATAGATGTGGGTGAAGGGTTCTCCACTGCAATTTCTTGTCAATAGAGGAAGCCAAAAGAACCTCATTTCAGCAAAGGTCATGAAGCGACTCAGCCTACTGACCATAACACAACTGCACCCGTATAACATCAGGTGGCTTCACCTAGGGAGAGATCTCCGTGTCCACGAGAAGTGTTTCCTTTCGTACAACATCAATCCATTCATGGATGAGGTATTGTGTGATGTTGCTACTCTTGATGTAGCTGATGTATTATTGGGTCAAACCTAATTGTGGAGGCGACATGCTGTGTATGAGTCTAGGCCTCATTCTGTTGTTATTACTTTGGGAAATAAATTTTATAGGATACTGGAGGTAGTACCGCCTCCTGCCATCTCCTTGGCTATTGCAAAACAACACAATAAGATTGTTTCCCAAACTAGGAAATTTATTTTCCTTACAACTCGCTCGCAGGGAAAGAATAAGATTGTGGCCATGGCCTCGAAACAGGGCTCCCATGTACGACTGAAACACATAGAAAAAGTAATGGAGGAATACAAGGACATTTTCTCCTCACCCACAGAGTTTTCTCTACACTATCAAGACAAGCACTCCATTGATCTGACCCCCGACGCACCACCACCTAATGTTTCAATACCTCATGTGACTACACAAAAATAATCCACACATGTACTGTCTAATGCAACCAAATTTATTGAACGCATCCAGCACGTCCGCTAGCAGGTCCAGGACATCCTGGACAAATCCAATACCAAGTTCAGCAGAATTTTCCTCTCATAGAGGAACTTAATGCAATGGGGAATATTTCTTCCTAAGGAGGGAGGAATGATCCAAGTGGATATTGGTGGCCACCCACCTATTCCATTTGGACCCGCACCATCAATTCTTTCAGTTTTTCAGCTCCAACACAACTTACTGTTTTTAGCAGTTTTTCGGGTCCTGAACTTCCGAAGCCGTTGTGAGGCCCTGAATGACGTTTTTGGGAAAACTGGGAGCAACATGGGTCCATGGACTGATGTTCCTCACTAAAAATTTGTATTCCTTAGATAGATATTTCTAATGAGTTATTGAGCATGTCAAATGGAGATCGTATGCTAAAGTTACGTCCCTGAGAAGATTGATGTACCAATTTACCCAAACAAGGCCAACAATTTTGGCGCTTCATCTCCTACTGTTAGGTTTTTGGATGTTTAGGGTTTTCTACTATTTCTAACAATAAATAGGCCTTAGAGCCTTATTGTAACATAGTTCAGAGGCCTGTAGCCACCACATCTCTTCTCAGAGATAAGCTACCAGCGCCCTAGCTAGTTTATTTCCATTCTGTCTATTAGCAAATTTTAGTTCTTTGATATTAATGAAATGAAGTGTTATTTCCATTGAATATTTGTATCTATGGTTATATGTGTAATTTTTTGTGTTCATGCATAAATATGGATCAGTTGCCCTGCTTTGGATTTTCCCCTTATTTTGTGGTTCGGGGGCGCTTTTCCCTGGCTTCAGATTCATAGATCAAAAGTCTTACTTCTTTTGCTTAAATTTCTGCTCAATCTTGGCGACATATCGATATGTTGTGCCAAGCAAGGTAATGTTGAGGAAATATATTTCCTCCTGAATGTATCTGTGCAAACAACTACGGTACTTGAGCACCAAACTTCTCTCTGAATCTTTGATACCAATCTTTGTGCACAGGGTATGGAAAAAATTTGTCAGCTCCTGCAAATCTTGATCCCTTAGCTGCTGCTGCATGGTCCATTGTATGTACTTGTCCTCATAGCTCCCCAAGGGGTAATATTTTTCCTTGATGCCATCTTGTAACAAATTCCAAGTGGGTTCGACCGAGAACAAAGAGGGTTCCCTCTTGTCCTCTTGCGCATAGTTGGTTTCCCACTAGCCTTTGACACGGGGGTAGATTTGAGGAGTGAAAAAGTAATATTTTCTTGGTTAGAGAAATTATGGATTAAAAAATACCCTTCCAGCAAGTTCATCCATCTATCTACGACATCTGCATCTATCTAGCCTTCAAATATAGGAATGTCAAAGTTGAATTGTACCTTGAAAGGAGTGGCGCCCCTAGAGTGGCTTTTCGAAGCAGATGCACCGCCGATGGGAAGTCATTGAAGGATCTGAGAAAAGTTATCCATCACCGCGTTCCTTTGTTTCTTGAGGGCCTCTTCAAGTAATATTTTGATAGGATCTCCTGCTCTCTCATCTTCCTTTTCTTCCTCCATGCGAGGTTGTCGAGGTTTGCGAGGATAATCTTACAAAGGTTCAACTAGATCGAGCCCTTACTCCTTATTCCCCAAATTTTTTGGGGACATGCAAATAAATATCGAGAAAGAGAAGATTGCTCTGATACCACTAATCCAGATGTTGGTTGAAATGGAAATCCTGCTGCAAATTTGATGATAACTTCTGTTATAGGTGATGAAATCGAATATTTTCAAAGAACCATTTGATGCATTGAATATATATTTCCAGTGATATAAGACACTTGAAATTTGATGACCTGTAGGGTGAGAAAATGATTCCACAAATGCACTGGACGCACGACGGGGCAATGTTTGAGATAGGTGTAACTTAAATTGCTCGTATCTCTCCAACCAGGAAACGAAATAAAATTCCATAAAAATCACATTTTAGATAATAAAAAATAATTTCAAATGATATGTTTGCACTCTCTAATATTATTTTGGAGACCGTGGAACTTAAATGAAGCTTATTGAATATTAATACAGAATGGACATAAAATAGCTAGGGTGATGGTAGCTTATCTCTGAGAAGATATGTGGCAGCTACATGCCTCTGAATTGTGTTATGATGAGGCTCAAGAGTCTTTTTATTATTGAAAAATAAGAGAAAACCCTAAACAACCAAAACTCTAACCTGAGGAGATGTAACACCAAGAGTTTATGGGCCCCGTTGGGGTTAGTTGGGAAACCAAATTCCTTGGGTTGTAACTTGGTAATAGTATCTCCATTTGGGGTGTATGATACTTATTTGGAAAGATATCTCCAAGTACTATGCCGTTTAGGGCTTCAAAATGGCTTTGGAAGTTTAGGACCCGAAAAATTGCTAAAAATAGTAAATAATAAAATTGATGAAAATGACTAGGTGGAATAGGTAGGTGGTCACCAATATCCACCTGGATCATTATCTTTTCTCTAGCATGTGTTACTTTCATTTTCATTCACGTATCGAAATATTTGTTCCCACTTTAACAATTATCATATTTTCGTGTGTTAGTTGCCACACAATGTATATATGTTTGTTCTAGTGATTTCAAAGGGTTTCCTTTTATGAATGAGTTGGTATAACCATGTAAAAATCAATCACACTCATTTCCAAAGTTTTAAGAACTCTCACAGAAGCTTCGTCATAGTTGTCGCAGAGTGAACCTTTAGTGTCATGCTTGTCTTAAAGTCTTAGCAAAGTTGTCACATTGAGGGAAACATGTTGTTAACATGTTCTGGATGATCTATGTTATTGTGTCACCAAATTGTTTCAAGTGTGTGATCATAATCAATTCTCATCATTATTCACATAAGTTTCAAGGATCCCACACTTAGTCAAATTTGGAAAACTTCCCAAATGAACAACCTAGCCTCACCCAGCCGTCATGAGATACACATTACACAGTCTCAACCCTCAAGAAACAACCCTGTCTCTTAGCACTGTGAAATTACCAGTATCTACCTCCCATAACTGCACATTTCACAACCTTAGTGATCAATCCCAGCCCCTATGTCCCATAACTACACAATATTTCTCTCTAGCCAAGCCATCACTTCACATTGGATATTCTCAGTCCTAAACCCTCAGTCTTGATCTCTTGTACTAAGAAAATATGCAATCACCTGACCTCTTTTCCTTTTAGTATTGCATATTTCGTAATTTCAGTGTTGAAGCCTGGGCCTTGGTCTCCAAAACTACGCAATCATGAACTGCTCATTATGCAGTCTCAAAACTGAAGCCCAACCCTTGAGCTCTTGATCTGCGCAACTGCACAAACACAAGGTATTCTCTACCTTCCAGAACTATGCAGTTGGCTAAATAATGAAAAACCCCTCATCCTGCCACACTAAGCTACGTAATTGTGCAATTTTATTCCTCAATCCATCTTGAACTTTGCATTGCGTAGTCTCAAGGCTTAAGCTTCACTCATAACTTTCTGAGCTACTCAACTTTACAGTTAGTGAGCCTATTTCCTAGTCTTTCACCTAGTTTCGACTCAATAAGTGGATCAATATGCACTATATTAGACTATGGATTTATTATAATGATGTTATCTTTTCATGAGTTGATTGCAGATGTTGGTAATCCATCATGCTATGGAAATATGATGAAGAATGATATGGAGAAGGAGAACATGATAGAAGAGACATATGGAGCCAAAGAGAAAATATTATCATTAGATGAGAAGACAAAGGAACACTAGAGTATAACAGAAGATGAAGATCAAGATCACATGGAAGTCTCCTCATATTCAAGTCACAAGGAAGAGGAAGAACAATAACATTTACCATCTTTTCAAGATGACATAATGAAAGAAGAAACAATAAAGATAACTTGGAATTGTCACATCATCATGCAGTCCATGTCATTAGTGTCATGTCATGTCCTGTCACAAGTCATCATATGCCACACCATTATTCTGGATTATGTAATTACCTATTCAAAATGTATTTTAAAGTGGAAGTACAAAGGACACATTCAAAATATGAAGAGTCATGTAAAGTATAAAATTCATAGGAAGTCAAACAGTTATGAGGGTAGTCAAAGAGTCACAAGGAAGGTGAAGCATCACCTCTTGGTTATATATACACCCTCATTGTATGAGAAAAATACTTTTTCACCTTGGCTCCTCCTGCAAGGCATTAGAGAGAAAAACTAGTTCTTTCGAGTAGCAAGGAGTGGTTCCAATGCTCCACTATTGGATCTAGTGATATTCATTGTATACATGTGTCTTAGAAATTTTACTTAATAACAAAATACTTCATGGCTGACACGTTCTTAATGCATGGATTATGAATATTTTTAAGACTATTATGCAGATGTTTGTATTTCATGTTTCCTTTAATTTGTGCTAAATTTGTTGAATATTTCAGTTATTTTAGCACTTGTCTCATTGAGAGTGTATTGGAATGTTTTTTATTGGTGTCCCATACCTATGGACTATTATGCAGGATACTAGACAAATATTTCTCTTTCATTGGTTGTAATGACTGTCACATCTTTTATGGACTATTCCATTGTATGTCAGAATGTTAGGTCCTTATATTACTAGTATAGTCCCTTATTATTGTTAGTGTAACCCCCTTATTGTTATTTTTGTACCCCTGTAACCCCCATATTGTTATTATTGTGCCCTTACATTATTATTGTTAGGTCGGCTAGGATTACATTGTGGCCCCATGGACTCCTATATATAGAGAGGAGGGTTTTTCATTTGTATCATCCAAGAATTGTTCATTCATGCCAATGTATTGGAGAGACTAAGTTTCCTGAAGTGGCTTATTTATAAGGCGTTGATATCTCTTTTCTTCTATTTTTGAAGTTGGTTTCACAACATTTGGTATCAGAGCTTTGGATTCTAGGGTTTCGCTACTCCAAATAGGTCATCGTGGAATTTTTGCTATAACCTTTTTTTCTACGAAGGTCCAGAATCTGAAATTTTGAGAGTGCGAAGCAGAAGTCCTGAGGAACGTCTTCACAAAATTTCAGAGCTTGGTTCACAATATTTTCAGAGATATGATCTGTGGAAGTTAGGGCTTTTTGCATGCTCTTGAATTTAACCTAAATAGGTCATTGCGGAATTTTCGCTACAAATATTTTTCTACAAAGTTTCAGGAGCTGAAATGTTCATAGAGCGAAGCCAACGTCTTGAAGCAGCTCCTATAAACATTTTAGATCTTGGTTCACAATATTTTTGGAGATATGATCTGTGGAAGTTAGGATTTGTTCACGCCCCTAAATTTCATCTCAAAGATGTGACCATGAGAAAAATGTCATAACTCTCTCTCTGAGTGTCAAATTGAGATTCTGTAAAACGTGGCCACAATCACATGGATTTTAATTTCATGTCTATAAATTTTGGAGCCAAAGGAGGAAACAGTGACACATGGCAAGTCATACAAGTTCGCTCTACTAAACTAGTCCATAATTAGGTCATTGTGAGAGATTGGACATAACTTTGTCTTAAAGAGTCCAAAGAAAATCAGACTTGTGGAATTTGAAAGAGGATTCATAGGCCTACCTTAGGGCTGAAATTCAGATATTGAAGATCCGAAATCACAGAGATAAATCAGTTTCAATATCAAGCTCCCCAAAAGTAAGAAAAAGATGTGTATTTTTTTTCGAATTACATAAGTCTCGTTTGAAAAAAAATGAATTTATTCCAAGGGCATATTGAATAATAGATATTAGTATTGGGTTCTAAAATTCCTCCTAAAAATAATTCAACACCCATTAAGCCTTCATAAGGCTCTACTATGACTCATGAAGATGAAGAAATGCAACATGAGATGTCAAAATTACAGGAGCAAGTGCACCTATCGCAAAGAGCAACAAAAAATGAAATAGAAGTTTTGAAGAAAGGTGTGGAAAATAATATGGATGGTTTGAAGAAAGGCATGACAGCTAAGATGGAGGGCATAAAATTTGGCATGGAAGCTAAGATGGATGACATGGAAGCTAAGATCGATGAAAAAATGGAAAACATGAAGAATGATATAAAAGTATACATCGAAGGTTTGGCAAAGTTGATACAAGAAATGTTTCCTAATGGAAAAAATATAGTAGACAAAACTCATGATGAGAACAAAATAAATGTTAATTGTGATATAATAAACTCTAATGTTGGATGGAAGAACCACCATATTCAAAATATGGATATGAGGAAGTTTGATGGCAAGGATCCCGTAACATGGATACTACAGATGGAGCAATATTTTGATCTCAATAACGTGCAAAACACATAAAAGGTACGCATTGCAACTTTACATTTAGAACAAAATACATTTGTATTGTATCGATGGCTTTGCTCCTGTAAAAAAATTGTCACTTGGTCAATTTTTACGGAGGAAATGATAGCACATTATGAGGATACAAAAAGAAACACCTTCTTAATCCAATTGATAAATATCAAACAAAAGGGTTTAGTGGTGGAGCACATTGAGGACTTCCAAAAATTGAATATAAGGGTAATTGATATTCCAGAGGGACATAGGATTGATGTCTTCATAAGGAATTTAAAGGATAACATCCAACTTGAAGTTTGCATTTGGGAACATGATTCATTGGAGAAGGCATTCAGGTTGGCAAGAAAAATTGAATGTAAAATTATGGAAACAAGGAATCCTACCACTCACATATATAAATATGGAAGTGTTGCTACTCCTAGACTTCCACAACCTACAAGGTTGACACCACAACAATTGGAAGAAAAAAGAGCAAAAGGGCTTTGCTACAGTTGTGATAGCAAATACATTAAAGGTCATAAGTGTGCTGAGAAGAAATTATTTTACATAGATTGTGAAGAGGAAGAAGAAAATGAACAAGAAGAGGATATACACCAGGAACTAGCCCTAGAAGAGGAAGAAATGAATCCGACCATATCGTGTAATGCACTGGTAGGAATTACCACTCCTCAAACTCTCAAGATAGAATGACATATCAAGAAGAAAAAGGTAATAGTGTTGATTGATTCAGGTAGCACCCATAATTTTATTCATTGTAAGGTAGCCAAGGAATTAAATTGTTTCCTATACCCAGCACCAGAATGTCAAGTGATGGTTGCAAATGGAGGAACTATAAATTTCTCTAGAAATGCCATAATATCAAGCTAACCATGGGGGAATATGTATTGAATAGTCCAATGCTTTCCATTCCTATGGGAGGTGCTGATGTTGTACTAGGAGTACAATGGTTACAATCTTTGGGGATGGTAGCTTTTAATTTTCAATAAATTTTCTTGAAATTTTTTTCAGAAGGAAAGGAAGTCGAATTACGGGGTATTGAAGGGAAGCCGGGAAGGATAATAAGCTCTAATGTCATGACAAAGCTTCTAAATAAATAACAACGAGGCGTAATTGCACAATTATGCTCACTAGAAGTTCCGACATCAAAATCATCTATTTCTGCAGATCTCCAACAAGTCTTGGACAATCATTCCAAGGTGTTTGAAACTCCCAAAGGTCTCCCACCTATTCGTGATCATGATCATGCTATTCATTTGATTCCAGGAAGTGTTCCTCCAAACATCAGGCCTTATAGATATCGTTATGTCCAAAAGAGCGAAATTGAATGTATGATTGCAGAAATGTTAGAGGCAAGTATAATTCAACCTAGTAAAAGTTCTTTCTCTGCTCCTGTAGTATTGGTACACAAGAAGGATGGATCATGGCGCATGTGTTTGGATTATAGGGAGCTCAATAAGCTCACCATTAAAGATAAATTTCCCATTCCTGTGATTGATGAATTATTGGATGAATTACATGGAGCAATTTATTTTACCAAGTTGGATCTTCGTTCAGGATTTCATCAAATTAGAATGAAGACGAAAGATATTCTGAAAACAACATTTCGAACTCATGAGGGTCATTATGAATTTTTGGTCATGCCTTTTGGCCTTATCAATGCACCTTCTACATTTCAAGGGTTGATGAATTCCATTTTCAAACCCTTCCTTAGAAAATTTGTGCTAGTATTTTTTGATGATATACTAATCTACAACAGGTCTTGGAAGGATCATGTTCAACGTGTTGACAGGGTGCTCAAACTATTGCAGGAGAAACAATTATATGCAAAAACATCCAAATGTTTCTTTGGAGTACAAGAGGTGGAATATCTGGGTCATATTGTATCTCACGAGGGTGTTAAGGTAGAACCTAACAAAATTAAAGCCATTAAGGAATGGAAAGTCCCCACAACCACAAAGCAGTTGCGAGGATTTCTCAGGATAACAGGGTATTATCGCAAGTTTGTTAAGAATTATGGGAGAATAGCAGCACCTCTAACAACATTATTGAAGAAAGATGCATTTTCATGGACTCCTGAAGCAACTAAGGCCTTTGAACATCTTAAAGAGGCAATGTTCCTAGCATCGGTCTTAGCTACGCCAAACTTCACAAAAACCTTTATTGTGGAATGTGATGCCTCAGGAAATGGAATTGGTGTTGTTTTAATGCAAGAAGGAAGATCCATTGCTTTTGAAAGTCGTCCAATCAAAGGAAAGTATTTACAAAAAGCTATTTATGAGAAGGAAATGTTAGCAATACTGCATGCACTAAAGAAATGGCGAACTTACCTAATGGGAAGACACTTCAAGGTAAAAACTGATCATGATAGTCTTAAACACTTTTTGAAACAAAGACTATCTTCAGAAGAGCAGCAAAAATGGGTCACAAAGATGTTGGGTTATGACTTTGAAATAATCTACAAAAAAGGAAAGCTAAATGTTGTTGCAGATGCACTCTCAAGAAAGAATGAAGAGGTGGAAGCATTGCTTTGTGCCATTTCTATTATCCAACCAGATTGGATAACCGAAGCAAGAGATGAATGGAAGAAGGACAAAGATGTATGGACACTCATTCAAAAGTTGGAGCAAGATCCTAGTACATCTGATACATTTAGTTGGAAAAATGATTCCTTATGGTACAAAGATCGCTTATATCTTTGTAAGAATTCCCAACTAAAACAAAAGATTCTTCTGGAATTGCACACTTCTCCTTTAGGAGGACACTCAGGATTTTTAAAAACTTACCACAGGATGAAGAAAGAATTTTTTTTGGATGGCCTTAAATCTGATATTCAAAAGTTTGTGGCGGAATGTTTGGTTTGCCAGCAGAATAAAGTGGAAACAATTAAGACCCCAGGACTTCTACAACCTTTATCCATTCCAAGTCAACGTTGGGAGGAGATTTCAATGGATTTTATCACAGGTTTACCTAAGTCCGAAGGAAAGAGTGTCATCACGGTGGTAGTTGATAGGCTTACCAAGTATGCACACTTTTGTGCATTATCTCATCCATTTAAAGCAAGTACAGTTGCTACTACATTTATGGACAGAATTCAAAAGCTACATGGAAGCCCAAGGGTTATTGTGAGCGACAGAGATCCCATTTTTACTGGAAATTTTTGGATGAAGTTATTTTCTTGTTTGGGTACTCAATTAGCTCATAGCTCATCTTATCATCCTCAATCTGATGGTCAAACTGAGATAGTAAATAAATGTTTGGAAGGATATCTTCGTTGTTTTGTATCCGATAAACAAACACAATGGGTCAAGTGGTTACCTCTCGCTGAATGGTGGTATAACACTTCCTTCCATACTGCAGCAAAAATGACCCCATTTATGGCACTTTATGGATATCATCCACCATCCATCACATCATATTTAAGAGAAAATTCGAAGGTTCAAGCAGTGGAAGATAACATCAAGCATCAACAAGAAGTTCTCCAACTCTTAAAGGATAACCTGAATTTGGCACAAAATCGAATGAAACAACAGGCAGATCAACATCGCAGCGAGAGAAGTTTTGATGTAGGAGACTCGGTATTTTTACGGCTACAACCATACAAACAAATGTCCCTCAAGCAAGCTAAGAAGGATAATAAATTATCGCCAAAGTACTATGGTCCTTACAAGGTGTTGCAAAAGATTGGTACTATGGCATACAAATTGGAGCTTCCCGCTTCTTCACGAGTGCATCCAATTTTCCATGTTTCATGCTTAAAGAAGGTTATAGGTGAAAATCTTCCAGTTCAAACAATATTTCCAGAACTTGATGAGGAAGGAAAAATCATATTGGAACCTGAAGCGGTCACGTAAACAAGAACTCGACAGCTACGGAATCGATCAATTTCAGAGTATCTCATCAAGTGGAAGAACTTACCCACTGAAGATTCTACATGGGAGGATGAGAATTTTATACAGAAGCACCCAGAGCTACTCAAGCGTTGAGGACAACACTTTTTTGAAGGATAGGGGCATGTTAGGTCCTTATATTACTAGTATAGTCCCTTATTGTTGTTAGTGAAACCCCCTTATTGTTATTGTTGTACCCCTGTAACCCCCATATTGTTATTATTGTGCCCTTAAATTATTATTGTTAGGTTGGCTAGGATTACATTGTGGCCCCACTAGATTACATCATGGGCCCCATAATTCTATATATAGAGAGGAGGTTTTGTCATTTGTATCATCCAAGAATTGTTCATTCATGTAATGTATTGGAGGTTTCCCCCTCAAAGTGGCTTATTTATAAGGCATTGATTTCTCTTTACTTCTATTTTTGGAGTTGGTTTCACAACACAGATGAATCCTTATTGTTTGTGTGTTCCTCTACTTGGAAGGTACTATTACCTCTCTCTTAGAGGCTCACTTTATTATTTTCCTCAGCAGTAGAATAACTTTGACACACCTACAACCGAACACACACTAGACATACCTTCTTGATTTTTGAAGGCACACATGTGTTCCTCTCTCTTGCTGAAATTTAGATCTAGAGAAAATATATAAGATTACATGGTAACCAGTCTGATATTCCTAATGGGGATCCTATTCCAAACGGTGTGAGTTCTAGTTGGGATTTCACATTGGCGAGACCCCTTAGTTGATGGATTTCTAGCATTGTCAACAATGGCGCTAAAAGGAGGGCCAGATCAAAAGTTGTTCCCATTGAGTTTGTTTTAAGTATCCAATATTAAATGGATCTTCCCAAATCATAATCCTAGAGTGTTTTTATTACCACCCGGTAAACTTTCAATTTCCAAAAAACTTGTTCATGCCTTATCTCAATTCAAGTTTAATGGCAAAGGTGGTATGTTTTTTTCCAAACACATAAATGATTTTTTTGGGATTTTTAAATATCTTGAAATTTATGATGAGGATTTTATGTGTATTTTATTCACCTTCACTCTTGAAGGTTGTGTTGATCAATAGTGTCATACATTACCATTTGCTTCCGTTAACTCTTATCATCAATTTACTAAGGAGCTTCACCAAAATTTTGATTGGTATGATTATTGAGATTTTATTAAAAGAATTAATCAACTAAGAATAAAGCCTAATGAATCAATTGAGGATTTATCCAATCGATTCCTTCACCTTTGCTATGAGTTTCTTGAAAGATATGTATCGGGACTTCTGCAAGAATTTTTTTTAACATTTGGTTCATATTTATCTGAATAAGTTTGAATCTAAACCTCCTGATGTTTTTACTTCCCCAAATCTCATGCATCATGAGACACCTCTAATTTGAGAGGAGGAACCTATTACTTCTTTTGTTCCTTGTCCTCCTCCTTTTACATTCCCGATGTGTGTGCCTCCTTGTGATGATTGTAAATTTGGGAAATATGCAAATCAAATTCCTGATCCATATTCTCATTCTTATTTTTCTTTTCATGATTCATATTCAATGGAGGAAATTCTATGATGGATCATGAAGCCTACGGTGAAGACCAACGCCTCCATTCTGTAATATGATGTTACTATTCATAGATCTAGTCTCAAATCTGATCTAGATTTTTGTTATTATATGTCATATACATATCATGACTCTTTATATCATGATCAACTTGATCAATCGACTCCACCAACTAGTTTTTCACACTCCCTTGATTTTCAAGTTGCTAGTTCAAACTGCAATCAGGCATAGGGTAGTCATATTTCACAGGTAGAGGAGCAGGAAGGTGAATATTATTTCAATATTTATTCTCCATGTGAAGATGGTGTTTCATCATTCTTCACTGATATTGAATCTAGTAATATGGCAAGTGAATCAAATGTAATTAATTCTTCAAATCAATCCTTAGCCTTCGGAAACAATCCTTCTTATGGTGATAATTATGTTGATGTAAGTGATGACAAATTCCAAAGTGCACGAGTTGATCTCTCGATTTATCATGAATATTTTAATTTAGATCTAGAATCTGATTTAGTCAAAGAAGATGCTTTTATCAAAACTTGCTCTTCATCTCACTATCCCTTGTGCTTTACCATTTGCAATGAATCTACTTGCAAGAGAGATACTCCATGCTCTTTAAGTTATTCATTGAATGAGTTAAATTCTAGATTATTTTCATTTTCATCATGGATTATCTCATCACGTTATGTCAATTTGCATGAAGACAACTCTTCAAATCAAATTGCTCGCGAAATTTCCCCGATTCATTTATCTTCAGATTTGCAATCAGATTAATCTTTAAACTTGAGTAATCTTGTTTTTTAAATTGAAAAATCTAGTCAAATAAGTGAAAAAGATGGTTTCCATCTAGTGAACAATGGTATTATTGAAACCAGTGGTAGCAACTATCTTCACACCATGCATGATCTGGTTCAATCTTCAAAATACTATTGTACAATCATTTAAAGTTACGGGACTTTCCAAGGAGTCAAGGAAGTTCAAATCTGTCGATGTTTATTGTAGGATATCACAAATTTGGTAAGCCCCTCGAACTAAGTCAGATCTGGTTTCTTTCACACAATCCTTCTCTCTGCATGGTTTCACTTGATGAAAATTTATTTTTGAATTTTTTTTGGTATATCGAAAGTAATATTTCAACATTTCAAGATTTTACTTCTGATTAGATTCAATAATCTTCTTCAATTCATTCACCTTCATACAAATATCTCGCATCAAAATTGGTTTGGGATGTGTATCTCTCATTGAGTCATGGAATTGCAAAGTTGATAATTTCAAATACTATCTTTGGCCGAAAGAATTGTGCCTATCATATTGATTTCTTGATATTCAACTCCTCGTTTTTCTTGCGAACGTTGTATTGAAAATATTTCCCCTCATTGCACTTGGAATCCTCTTAAGTGATATTGAATGCACGATCTATTGCGTGAGTCAAATTATTCTCCATTCATTATGTCCTTACTGGTCTCATGGGTTTTTTGTGCTAGCATTCATTTTAAATTATTTTGGAAATTACGATGCTTGTACAGTTTGTCACCAGTTACAGGAAAATGGTTTGTCACATTCAACATGCGATAAAATTGATTCTATTGTTCAGATTATTCAAAGAGTTGTTCAAATTTATTTATCTTCATTAATTAAAAACTAGGAATCCGATACCTTAATTAGCCCATCTAATCATTATTCTATCTTTGATGACTGTCATTCAATTTATCATTTCCCACCAGTATATCCAATGACATTTTCATTGTCTTGACATGCCTACTAGATATGAAAAAAAATATTTTCCCTCACAATAATCTCATCGTAGCCTTGCACCTCTGATTCAAAATTAATATTTTCAAGGATTTCATGGATTTCAAGAGGATTTTCATGAATTTTACAATCCAATTATAACTGAATGTTGGAACAATCTTACTTGGAAAGCTCTGTTGAAAATAACGAGTTTCGATCTTTCCTCATGCTTGCAAAGGATCTCGGTGTAAATGGAGACACATTCATGTGAAGCTTTCAAGGTTTGTTGAATTTTGGTTCTCATCAAAAAGGTAAGAATGTGAACTGTTTAGAAGAAGTGTCTATGGTGTATATTTCTACTGACAAGCAAGACCTTCAAATTTTTGTGCAATTTATTCAAGTTCTTATCTTTTTTTGTTGCACGTTACTTTATATTTCTTTTAATATATCATATATTTGTCATTACAGGTTGGGAAAAACTACAATGGCTTCATTGGAAATTTCATCATACATTACCAGGACCTTCTAGATGTTAGGTTAGGAGTAGGACTATCCACTTTCTAGTTCTCCATCTCTTGCATGCATCCCACACTTGTTCTCTTTAGTATCTCTTGTATTTTCTCTCTTTTGTCTTGCAGTATGCTTTGGTTTAGCCTCTTTTGATTTCACTTGTTTTCTTTCCTTTTGTGTTGTGTATTCTCCTTTTTTTCTATCAGTAAGACCTTGCATGAAGATGCTATGTTGGCTCAAAAGAGAATATGGAAAAATAGAAAATGACTTTGTGACACTACAAAATTCAACTAACTCTCTGTCCTTCTTCCTTGTCTTGGTTACATATTTGGTCGACGATGTTCGGAAAGAAAATATGATCCTTGCATTAAGAACACCTTGTTTCGAACCATGATCCCCATGTCTATTATTGAAACTTCATGCCTACACTTGGGTTTCGATGTTTCAGTGTTTTTATGCTGATCCAATAAAGTAGATAAGGAAGAGGGAAAATATAAATGAGGAAAACAATATGAGAGGTATTATATATGCGTCTATGAAGGGAAAATCTCTCTTTCTCTCAATAATTTGGGATCCCTCTTCCACCCATGAAATAAATAAGTGTCGATGCACAGTCCTATATAAATTAAAAAATAAAGGGGAAAGAAGAGAAATGCTTCCTGCACAAAAAGGTGAAGAAGGAAACTCCACCAGGGTACTTTCCAGGATCACTTGCAACAGATAAATATTTTTTTCCTGAAGTGAATCAGTTGGGGAACTGTCCAAGCTTTCTCGCAACAAAGCAACAATAGAGATGAACAACTATAATATGAAATCTAAAGCTCATGAACTTCAGTTCCCTATCCTGATTTGAAAAAAATTGTGATCGTTGGTCTTATGTTTGTGTTTAATTGAGTAAAGGAATGAAGGGGACTATGTTTATGCAGAGGTAAGTGGGGAAGCCATGGTAATCTGAACAATGATCAATACTTCCTAAATAAATATACATTGCATGAAATAATTGACGAAGGTAGAGAAGTTGGAGTTCTACTAGTGTGTCTCTAAGTGTTTTTGGTATGACAAACACCCTACAAAATTTTGTGTACACTCAAATTTTGGAGCCTACAGTGGATCTTATGATTAGTCTTTTCGTAGTCACTTCTTGGTCAGCTAATGCTTTTTGAGCTCCCTTTTTAGATTGGAAGTATCGAAGTCACTTGCTCACACATGCTCAGTCCATAACAAGTGCATGAGAGTATTATTTTATGCAATCTTGGAAAAGAATAGCACATTGCATCAAGTCTGTGCTTGTGCAATGTCCAATCCATGTCAACATCCAGTGCACACTAACAATGAAAATTTCTCACATTTTAGCTGCGTTTATACTTCCATTTTGGTGAGTTTTTCAATTAGTCGCTTCTTCACACCTTTGTTTCCGAGAGTCTCATTTGAGTGTTTCGGTTGTTTCTTTCACTTTCTTTCACTCTAATTATTGTCTTTTCATGTTATATTTTATTTATCATGTGTTACTTTCACTGTCGTTCACATATCACAAGAGTCGTCTGCACTTCAGTAATTGTCATCTTTTCGTGTGTTAGTTGTCACAAAATGAATATATGCATGGTTGGGTGGTTTCAAGGGGTTGTCTTTGTGTGAATGAGTTAGTATAACCATGTAAAAATCAATTAAATTCATTCCCAAAGTTTTAAGCATTGTCACAGAAGTGTCTTCATGGTCATTACAAAGTGTTCCTTTAGTGTCACACTTTTCGTAAAGTCATATCAAAGTTGTCACGTTGAGGGAAATATGTTGTTAATTTTTTCTAGATGATTTACATTTTTGTGTCATCGAATTATTTCAAGTGTGTGATCACAATCAAGTCTTGTCACTTTTCACATCAGTTGCACACATATTTAGTCAAATTTGGAAAAATTCTCAACCATACAACCTAGCCTCATCCATCCATCCTAAACTGTGCATTACACTGTATCAACCCTCAAGCAACAACCTTGTCTCTTGGAACTAAACAATGCACAATATCTTCCTCCCATATTTTTGCATTTCACAACCTCAGTGCTCAAGCCCAACCCCTAAGTCCCAAAACTCTGCAATATTTGTCTCCATCCAAGCCAACACTACACATTGTGTAGTATCAATCCTCCAACCTTAGTATTTACCTCTTGAACTACACAATTGCACAATAAAATGGCCTATTATCGTTTCAATACTGCACATTTCACAATTGCAGTGCTCAAGCTTGAGCGTTGGTCTCCAAAACTATACAATCATGCCCTCCATCTAGGCCCAAACTATGCATTGCATAGTGTAAGACCTCAAGCCCAAACCTTGAGCTCTTGAGCTATGCAACTCTGCAATCACCAGATATGCTTTACCTTCCAAAAATGTGCAGTTGTTTGAAACAATGCAAAAAACCTCAGTATGTCACATTGAGCTCCTTGATTGCGCAATTTTCTTCCTCAATCCATCTTGAACTATGCATTGTGCAATATCAAAGCTCAATATTCACCCCTGACTACATGCTATATTTAATTGCGCAATTACTAAGTCTCTTTCCAAGATTTTCACCTAGTTATGACTCAGTCAGTGGATCAATATGCACCATCTTAGACTAGGGGTTTATTAGATTGATGTCGTCTTGTCATGAGTGGATTGCAGATGCAGGTGCTCTATCATGTTGGCAATATTATGAAGAAGGATATGGATAAGGAGGTCATGCTAGAAGACTCATATGGAGTCGAAGAGATAAATTATCATCAAGCGAGAAGATGTAGGAACACCAAACTATAACAAAAAATGAAGATCAAGATCACATGGAAGACTCCCCATGTTCAAGTCATAAGGAAGAGGAAGAAGAAGAACATGTACCATATTTGCAAGAGGACACAAAGAAAGAAGTAGCAATAAGGACAACTTTGAACTATCACATCATCATGAAATCCATGTCATCGGTGTCATGTTATTTCCCGTCACAAGTAATCATATGCCACATCATGATTATGGATCATGTAATTACCTATTCAAAATGTATTTTAATTGGAAGTCCAAAGGACACATTCAGAATATGAAGAGTCATGTAAAGTTGAAAAGTCATAGGAGGTAAAACAATCATGAAGGTATTCAATGAGTCACAAGGAAGGTGAAGCATCACCTCTTGGTTATATATACACCCTCATTGTATGAGAAAAATAATTTTGACCTTGGCTCCTCCCACAAGGCATTAGAGAGACAAACCAATTCTTTTGAGGTGAAAGGAGTGGCTCCAACGCTCCACTACTGGAGCTAGTGATGTTAGTTGTATACATGTGTCCTAGAAATTTTACTTAATAAAAAAAAATTTCATGGCTGACATGTTATTCATGCATGGATTATGAATATTTGTAAGAATATTCTGCATATTTTTGTATTTCATGTTTTCTTGCATCTATGTTAAAGAAGTTGAACTATTTCAATTATTTTAGTACTTATCTCATTGAGAATGTGATGTAATGGTTGTTATTGTTGTCCCATCCCTATGGACTATTTTGCAGGATAATAAGAAAATTGTTGGCATTATGATGTAATATGTTTTTATGTTGTCCTTGATGGCAACCTACTCGATGAGTTGCCTTTTTGATAGCAACCTATTTGTTAAAGATGAAAAAAATGATGTATCTATAGGTCAGTTCAGATGTGATAGAAAAAGGAATTCTAGTCAGTGTTAGAGAAATGATAAAGATAATATTTCACAATGTATACGCAGGTTTGATGAAGGCAACTTGCATATACTCAAAAGTTTTATGAAGGCAACCCGTGTATACATCCAGAATTAGTGTATACACAGTTTTGATGAAGAGAAGTTGCATATACATGCAGGTACGAAGAATCCAAGTCGTGTATGTAATTATGCACACGGTTTATGATACTAGGGGTCCTTACCATGGTTTTAGCCCACAATATTGAGCGTTGAGTCATATATTCGATTCCGTCCAAGAATACCATCGGCACTTGTGTGGTTTTGGCTCATGGTATTAGGAAAGGCTCAAAATATATAAGGAGAAGAATATCATAGTGAAAAGTGTGCAAGAGTATGGGTTTTGATGAATACTTCACTCTAAAGTATATATGCATGGAATGGGTTACATTTTATTAATAGATTTGAAATAATGATGCACTTATGAATATAATGATGGATCAAGATCTCTAGACTTGAAATGACTATTTACTTGCTTGATCTATTTGTGAGATGTTTAGATCTGTGATCTAGCGCATGTTTTCTAAAGTGAAGGGTATGATCTGACTAAGTCTGTTGATCTGAAAATTTACGTAGGCCTGAATATTTACAGATCTATACATTGGTTTTTCATGAGGAAAGCGCGTATACATGCGGGTTCGTTTCAGCAAAAGCATGTATGGAAGTTAGGGTTTTTCTAAAGATTGATGAAGAAAATGTCTCATAATTTCTGCTATATTTTTGTTGTCTGTCAATGAAGTTTTCATGTGGATCTGGGTTGTTTGAATACTGTATATGCTGCTAGTAGATTATGTATAAATATGATTAGTGACTAGGTGATTTAATATGATGGACGTTGCTGACTGAATAAGGGTTATGTAAATCTGACAAAGTATGCCTGAATGTATCTGATTTATTCTAAGTCTAATCATTTTCATAAATTCAGTATGCCAAGATATATACGTAGGTTCGTCCACAGGAAAGTGCGTATATACCCAGGTTGCAGTAAGTAAAGTAGCGTATACATTTGGTTTTATGAATGATTAGGGTTGAAGTTGATTTTGCATTTTAATTCAGAAGTTTGGGTTTATTGTGGTGATTTGGTTATAGTGATCTCACTGTTCTGTTTAAAGATTGGGTTATGGATATTGGTGTTGATCTAAAAATTGTGATATGTTGAAGTTGTTGGATCCAGTGTGAAAATTTATGAAACATGGTCTGCAATGGTTTTGAGGGTTGAAACCTTTAGTGTGGAAGTTGAAGCTTCTTGCCAGTAGAAGCTGGTGATCAGTTCAGGGAGTTGTAGCTCCCTTCCAGTAGTGGCTGGTAAATGAGATCAAGGGGTTGGAGCTCCCTTCCAGTAGTAACTAGAGAACGAGAGAAGGTTGCAGCCTTCTATAGGTGGGTGCCTGCGTGCTAGTATGAGTTTGCACCAATACAATATTGTAAGTAGTTTTCTATATAATAAATATTGAAGACAAAGATGACAACAACGGTGGTTTTCTCCTGACTTGGGTTTCCACCTTAAATCTTGGTGTTCATGTGTGATGCCCTTGTGTGATGATTTATTTTTTTACTACTGCACATGTTTACTGCTTAAATATCTAATGCGTAACTAATGAACTGGGCTGAGTAATGTTTCTGAATATTTATTTGAACATTAAATTTTTTGGGTATACACAAGTTTATTTTAGGATAGCCGCGTACATCCGCTAGTTGGGCTAATCAAAGTCGCGTATAGAAATCAGTAAAAGAAAAGTAAAATATTGTGATTCCTGTAAATATTGATTCACCCCACCCCCCTCTCAGTATTTTTCCCAATAATTGGTATCAAAGCAGGTCCTTCTGAAGAAGCTTAATCGCTAGAAGGAAGATCATCCAAGATGATAAAACAAGATGGAAAAACATCTATCAGAACTCCACTCTTTAACGAAAATAATTTTATCTTCTAGAATATTAGAACAAGATCGTATCTTCAATATCTTGGAGCAGATGTTTGGGAAAATATGGAGGAAGGTTACTAATATGCAGCTGCAGTTCCCGCAGATCCAACAAAACAGAAGAACTATGAAAGTAATGCAAAAGTTTTCAATGCATTATTGGGAATCTTGATCGAATCATAATTTGTCAAGGTTATGCAGTTAAATACAAAAAAGGAGAGACGGGACAAAATCATTCTCAGCTATGAAGGTGATGCCAAGGTAAAAAGTGCTATACTCAAATCTCTCAGAATTCAATATGAAAATCTTAGAATGCATAATGATGAAAGTATTTCTAGTTTATTTTTATGTCTAGATGAGATCGTAAATCGTATGAGAAATCTGGTGAATACATAAGAGACACAACTTTAGTAGAGAGAATATTAAGATCTCTAACTCTTAAATTCAATTCAAAAGTGTCTTCTATTGAAGATAAGCAGGATCTACATACTCGTACTGTTGTTCAGCTTCATTGGACCTTGACCACTTTTGAAATGATAAAAGGAGGTTCATCTGAAGTTGAAGAAGAAGCATTTAGAGCTACTGCAAAAGGAAAGGATAAGGAAGAACAAAAAGAATCAGGGTATGTATTAGAAGAAGATGAGGTAAATTTTGTAAAGAAACTTAAACTTGGCACTAGAAGGTTCATAGGTAATATTCCTTTCAAATGTTTTTCTTGTGGAAGAGTGGGTCATTACGCTGCTAAATGTCCCCATAAAGATAATCATGATAAGGGAAAGGATTTAGCAAAAGGGAATAGGAGAAAAATTTTCAATAGAAAAAGTTACTATACTCATGAAGATAGTGATGGATTGTCAAATAGTGAAGAAGGAGAAACTGATCAAGATATTAGACTACTCATGGCATTTGAAAAAGACACTAATGAAGTTAAAGATACTTTTTTGGATACTTTAGAAGAAAATGATTTTATTGAAGAAATATCTCAACTCAAAATATGCTTGGAAGAGAACAAAATAGCCATAGATACTCTAAATAATCAACTCATAGAAAAGGAGAAGCACAATGAGAAATTAGAATGTGAAATAGTAAGTCTAAGAAAGGAAATTGAGAAAGTAAAAACTATAAATATTAGATTTTCTAAAGGATATGAAATCTTAGATAAAATTATCAAGGTTCAACGCTCTCCACTTGTGAAGACAGGTCTTGGATATATTGAGGAATATTCTCAGTTGGAAAAGTCCCCATCTACAAGCTATATAAATGAAACAAAAACTAGCCAACAAATCTCCGTCACTCTGCAAAAGAGAAAAGACAATGTCCAGGTAAAGCATGATCATTCAAAAGCAAGAATGAACACTAACAGAAATGTCAGTCAAAAAGTAACAAACATTAGAAGGTTCTATGATGGCAACAATTTCTTCTTTAATGGACAATGTTTCTCATGTCATAATTTTGGTCACAAAGTTGCTCAATGTGTTTCATACAAAACCATCTTGACCATAGAAGCAAGAAAGAAAAGAAATGAGATAGGAATAAAGAAGAATACTTATAAAACTTTTCTCCTCTTCAAGATGAAATTGAATGTTCATTTTTCAATAAATTTGTACATGAAGAATCGAAATGCAGGAGAAAACTTCAGCCAAAATAACAAATATCCACTAGTTCTAAAGTGTGGAGAAAGAAGGACTTACAGTTTGAAAGTTGCGGCATAGAGTTATTTGCAGAAGGAGAAGAAAATCAATGATACATTGATAACGGATGTTCAAAACACATGACAGGCAATAAAGACAAAATTATTTCATACAATGCATTAGAAAAATAAAATAATGTTACTTTTGGAAATTATGCTCATGCTATCATTAAGGGTAAATGATATTTTTTTCTAAAAGAAAAGGTTAAAGCTAACAATGTTATGTATGTTGACGAATTAAAACATAAATTTTTGAGTGTTAGTCAAATGTGTGATCAAGTAAATGAAGTTATCTTTCGATCAAAGGAGTGTGTGGTTCGTGAACTTGACACATGAAAGACCGTAATAAAAGGAACAAGAACACCAAGAAATCTGTATATATTGAAAGGTGGCCAAGACCAATGTTATCTAGGTAAATCTATAGAAAACTGGTTATGGCACAGAAGATTGGGACATCTAATATTTTCTCAAATAATAAAATCAAGAAGGCTCAAATTAGTTTGTGATCTACCCAACATTACTTTACCAGGAAGTACCATATGCAAGTCGTGCCAATTCGGTAAGAAAACCAGGGTTCAATTTAATGCCAAAGAGGGATAAGCAAGTAAGCCTCTTAAGATTATACATACTGATATGTGTGGACCTGTAAGGAAAAGTCACCTCGTGGAGAACAATACTATATTTTATTCATTGATGACTTTTTCAGAATGTGTTGGATCGGTTTATTGAAACATAAATATGAAGATTTTGAAAAATTTAAGGTCTTCAAATATTTAGTTGAAAATTAATTTGATCTAAAAATTAAATGTCTTAGATATGACCGAGGAGGAGAATACATATTAGATGAATTATTTGATTTATGTGAACACTATGGAATAAAAAGATAGTTTTTTGTAGCTGGAACTCCACAAAAAAATGGCGTGGCAAGAAGAATGAATAGGAAAGTTCAACAAATGGCTAGTGTTATGCTTGATGAATCTAGGACTCCTGACACCTTTTGGGGTGAAGCTACTCATACTACAGTAAATATTCTCAACAAGGCTCATGTTCGTGTAAACGGTGATAAAACTCCTTGTGAACTTTGGTATGGTAATATTCCCATTGTAAAGCACTTTACAATTTTTGGAAGAAAATGTTATATAAAAAATAATGTTGAATATTAGGGTTCGTTACAAAAGCGCATATGGAAGAAGTTAGGGTTTTTTTTTCTTCTCGAATATTGCTGAAGAAAATGTCCGATTATTTCTACTATATTTCGATGTTTAAGCCGTGAATGAAGTATTCATGTAGATCTAGGTTGTTTAATACTATATATGCTTCTAGTCGATTATATAAATATGACTGTAAAGGATCGGGTGATTGAAAATGATGGATGTTGTTGAATGTATGAGGGCTCTGTAAACCTAGAAAAATATGTTTGAATATCTCTGATCTATTCTGAGTCTCGTTAGAACTCTAATCTTAGTATATTAATATCTATACGTAGGTTCGTCCATAGGAAAGCTGTGATATACGCAGTTGCATTAACAAAATTAGCGATACATTTGGTCATCAAAATGATCGTGGTCAAGTCGATTCCCGCATGTTAATTAAGAAGTCTAGGTTTATTTCGTGGTGATCTGTTACAAGATCTCACAGCCTTTGTTTAAAGATTGGTTTACGACTATTGGTGTTGATCTACAAATTGTGATGTGTTGAAGTTGTTGGATCCAATGTGAAAATTTATGAAACATGGTCTGTAGTGGTTCTGAGGGTTGAAGCCTTAAGTGTGGAAGTCAAAGCTTCTTGCGAGTAGAAGCTAGTGATCAGTTCAAGGGGTTGTAGTTCCCTTCCAGTAGTGGCTGGTAAACAAGATTAGGGGGTTGGAGCTTGCTTCCAGTAGTAATTGGAGAATGAGAGAAGGTTGCATCTTTCTACAGGTGGGTGCCTATGTGTTGGTATGAGTCTGCGCCAGTACAATATTGTAAGAATTTTTCTATATAATAAATATTGAAGACAGAGACGACAACAACAATGGTTTTCTCCTAACTTGTGTTTCCACCTTAAATATTGATGTTCATGTGTGATGATTTATTCTGCTATTGCTGCACATGTTTACTGCTTAAATATCTGATGCATAACTGATGAACTGGGCTAAGTAATGTTTCTGAATATTTATCTAAACATTAAGTTATTTTGGTATACACAAGTTTCTTTTAGGATAGTCACGCACATACGCTAGTTGGGCTAATAAAAGTCACGTATAGAAATAAGGAAAAGAAAATTAAAATATTGTGATTCTTGTAAATACTGATTCACCCCCCGCCCCCTTCTTAGTATTTTTCCCAAGAAAAATATTTCTCATTCATTGGTTATAATGACTGTCACATCTTATGTGGAATTTTCCGCTAGATGTCAAACAAATCCTTCTTGTTTGTGTGCGCCTCTACGTGGGTGGTACTATTACCTCTCTCTTATAGGATCACTTTATTATTTTCCTCCGTAGTAGAATAAATTTGAGACACCTACAATTGAACACTCACCAGGCATACCTTCTTGTTATTCGAAGGCACACATGTGTTCCTCTCTCTTGCTGACAGTTAGAGCCAAGATAAATATATAAGAATACATGGAAACCGGGTCGATATTATGGATGTGGCTCCTATTCCAAGCAATGTGATTTCTAATTGGGATTTAAAATTAGGGAGACCCCTTGGTTAACGGATTTCCAACACCATAAACAGTACCCAAAGAAGGTGCACTTTTGACTCCTTGCATCAAATTTGCTTATTTTTCCTTAGGAATCAAGGCATAGCAAGTGGAACCAAACATCGTGAGATGCCTTATCGAAAGAGTGTGGCCATACCACATTTAATAAGGAGTATTTTTTTTAGAGCATGAGATGTGTTGAGTCAAATTATATACTTATAATTTTCTAATCATAAATTGTCAACCCAATATAAGTTTAATTTCCTGTACCGGAAAAGGGAATTACTGCAACATAGGAACATAAATTTCCTGCAGTGGCACATGCCAATTCTTGCAACACAGGAATAGAAATTTCCTGCAGTGACACAGGAAATTCCTGCAATACAGGAACATAAATTTCCTGTAGCAACGAAATTTTGAGTCAGATTATAGACTTATAATTTTCCAATCATAAGTTGTCAACCCAAGGTAGGTAAGCTTGTGAGATACTATGAAAAATATATGTAGGATTTTACTGCAAATGTTCATAAATTAACTATTCATACACACAACAACTAATGCCTCTTTCCTGCATCAATACGTAGCAGCCAAGGCTATGGAGTGCACTACAACATCCATCTACAACTCTTGGTATTATTGATATTGATCATGAAAAGATAAAAGATAAAATTACAATAATCAAGAAACCAACTTAGACAACGTAAATCCAAGCTTTGATCAAATGAAATTAACACATTAACATAAGAAATTTAATCATTTAATCAATTAACAAATTGGTGCTGAAACTTTAGAAAGAGTGCATTAGCCGTGTAAAAGAATTATTACTGCATAAAAAAGAGAATTAAACACACACACTATGCTGCAGGGGTTGTAAGCAAAGGGGGCCCTCCCTCACTCACAACCCCTTAAAAAATTGAAGAGATTTCTCAAAAAAGTAAAAAAAACATAAGATATTATATTAATCTAAAAGTATATAGCCAAGTACAATATGACATATTTCTTATTAGCAAAAATCCCAACCCAACCACCTTTAAAATATGAAATACATCTGATTTTATAAAGTCTTGAAAGCCCATATTTCGCTCGAATAAGGAAAATTAATAATCTAACCTATCAACCAACAATACAGGTCTAGATCATCAAAATTATCTTCTGTTTAGTCTAATCCATGACTGAAAGCATGGATTAGACAATTTCTGTTACATAGCGGAAGCTGCCACCTCATGTGGTCATGAGAAGAAAATTGTAGGTTTGGGTTGTTTCAGAAGGAGGTTTGAAGCAGCTGATAAGAAAGCCTCCATATGCCACAAATTCCCCACAAAACCCATGGTATTTCTTGATATGGAAATAAGTAGAACATAGTCAACTGTCGATTTCATTGCAGGAAATCAGGACGGTTGCAGGAAATCGATGTCTGCAGAAATTCCAGAACTTCTGCAGGAATTCTGGAACTTCTGTAGGAAATCCAGAAATTCTGTAGGAAATCCAGAAATTCTACAGAAAATGTGGTCGCACGAGCTATCTTTAGGAATTTTTAGATCTGTTTCGAATTAAAGAAAATATTAATCAAATCAGGACGGTTGCAGGAAATCAATGTTTGTAGGAATTCTGGAACTTCTATAGGAAATCCAGAACTTTTGCAGGAAATGTGGCCGCATGAGCTTTCTTGAGGAATTTTCGGAGCTGCTTCGAATCAAAGCAAATCTGCACATGAGGTCTGGATCATTTGGAGTGGTAATTCAATAAAGATACATCTAGATCAAATAATACTTCAAGTTCAAGGCAAAATGATACTTATTATGTTATTTTGAAATACCTTAAGATTATAGCATCCTTTTAGCCAAAACTAAACAATATAGCCGAACTAAGCATAATTAGGGGTGGAAGGAGTTCAAAATAGGGGAGGTAAGGCCTGGGAAAGGTGTCAAAAAATAGGCAAAATTGAGACTTAATATCTCCCCCACACCAAAATTATTGCATGTCCTCATGCAAGGAAATTAATTGTTGTATTGTCACTCCCTTGAAAAAAAAAAGAAATATTTATGGATGCTCGTAATAATGTTCCTGCAATTATGTGTGACCGATATTTCCTTCAGTAGATAGAGCTTGTTCCAAAATAAAGTGTCTGCTGGACTCTTTATTTGTTTAAACTGATTTCATGAAAATATAGCACAAAGGCTGCCATGGGAATACTGAATTGCAAGGATGGTATCATTTACTTGAATAAAATAGCCAACTTATTAAAATTTCCATAAAAATTTCTGGGGCATCCTTGATCAGAAGTTTTAGTTTAATATCCTCATTGTAAATATGAGTGACGTGATTCGAAATCCATGGTGTTTAAAAGTATTCATAATAATATTTTCCCATAGTGACCATTTTACATTAATACACATATAGTTGAAGCTCCTCTTTTCTAGGCAAGGTGAATTACCTGTACTAAGGGTCCCACATCCATTAAAAAAAAGTGTTCCAAAAAGATAGAACTCCAAGGCATAACACCAGAAGGATCTTTAAAGGAATTCTCAAAGAGATATGATAATGAATTTAGGAGGACAAAAACAACCAAATAATTCATAGTGTAAAGTTAAATTTAAACCACAAGCATGGCCCTGCTACCAACAAGTGTCAATAGCCTCAACAGGGATGCCTTTTAACCCATGAAATGTTTGTGTCCCAATTGTTAGATATAGATTTAGAGTTGTTTCAAAGAATTTACATTTATTTTGAAATTAATTTAAGGCCACTGTCCTGGCTTGGTAACTAGCTAACGACAGTTCCATTCAGGAGAACTAACAAGAAAGAACAATTCAGCTCATGATGAGACCTCTTGTCTTCCGGATTTTCAACTGAAAGCCATTACCTTAGCTTGGTGACTAGTGCAAAAATTTCATTATCGTTAGGACCCATAATCATGGTAGGGCGGCTTGTAATGAGACCTCCTATCCATCAATTAATCTATCTTATATAAAAACTCTGATTATAATCAACCTTAAATAGGTTACTTAATAGTTGGGGAGGTGATTCTGCTACTTAAGAGTACGAGATTGCATGAAAAGTTTTTAATTAATAATCTTTACTGGTTGTTCCTTCTACCCTGAAGACTCAATTTAAATAAAACATCTTATATAATGACTAAAAATTCCTCAAATTTATCATGTCAGGGTTCTTGTGAAAACTTGTTATAGTTTTGTAGGCGTGGTCCACCATAGGAATGTTCTCATCAATACCTTCAAAGGGGGTCTTTAAAAAATTATGGATGATAGTTATTGGTCAATAATAAAAGTCACTTTATAAAATATGAGGCATTAAGAGTAAATTTCTTCTGACAAGTCTTACCATGAGAGTGCATAATAATAGAAATTTTACAAAATGTACTTTAGGGAATCACAATTTCAAGAGTGTTGTTATACAATTTTATTTTAGATGGCATCTTTATTCATTACCCTACCCTATTTTGAAGAGAGGAATATCCCTTTTAAGTGTAGACATACTTCCAATGTAGCCATGTATGCAACATAATGCTAAATATACTCACACTTAGTTTTAAAGAATAAACCTCGATACATACCAAAGTGTGAGAAACCAATTGCTCTGACTGATATGGTACTAGGATTTTCCGGTTAATGAGGGAATGGGATGTGCTAAATTTTTTTTGGAACCAAGATTCAATAGGACCCACATATTGATGATTCTCCAAATCTTCCACAACTTGATTTTTTCTCTCTTCAGATTGACAAGGATGGTTAAGGGAAATTCTAGGATTTTCTTTTTGGTGAGCTTCAACAATAGTTTTTGAAAAAGTTCCAATTATATATTTCTCCTTTAATGGTTTATGGATTAAAATTTCTTCCCGAGGTAAATGTTGTGTGGTAATAGGGGAAGTTTCTAAATTCACTCCTCTCCCCTCTCGAAAACATATGGAATTACATTTAATAGGGGAGTGAGTAGGAAAAATAAGTGTTTTAAATTGATGTGCAACACAATAATCAGAATTAGGATTTGGTTTCACAAATGATTGGGACCATAGAGAAGGATAACATTGTAGTGCCTTAGATAGGAATTGCATTTGTTGTGGCTCAGGTAGTGGATTTTTCATGGGGAATTTCCCTAGAGAAAAGGCTCCAAACCATCCTTGAGGTTGTGGGAATATATGGTTCGAGGGAGAGGTCCAATGTGGCCATAAGGTAGGGTATTTATTTAGAGGAGGATTATAAGTTTTCCATGGAACTGTAGGGTTATGGATGTGTTGAGGAACCCGTTGGGGATAATAAATACTATTCCAAGTATTAAATTATGATGAGTTTTGAGTTATACCTGGCGGTCAATTTATTTCCTTACTTGATTCCTTAAACACATGTTGAAACCCTGATAGTGATGGCAAATAATCTCCTGAATGATCCTCCTTGCACTACTTTTGTTTTCCCTATAAATCATCCAATTGCAGATTTAGATAGAATTTTGTAGCTCCTATTTTTGTAGTAGATTTCAAAAATTGAGAAGAAGGTTCTCGAGAATTCTTACCAAGCTTGGAGATTCCTCTTACAATTTACAAACATCATCATATGGTAAGTGAGAAACATCACCTGCTCCTATAAGATTTAAAGATTCTAACAATCCATCTTTGGTTTCTTTGAGTAGAAGTGCTTTCAAGGTATCTTTTACCAAATTCTTATATTTTGATTTTTGGAGGTTGTATCTAAATTGATCCACATAATCCTCCAAAATTTCATTTCCCCCCTATGTTATCCCAAAAATATATTCACCGACCTGGTAGTAATCTTGTTATTTCTCCAAGAATACATTCTTCATGTCTTCCCATGTTTGAATGCAGTTCCCTCCAAGGCTCATGAACCATTAGAGAGCTGTTGTTTTTAGAGTAAGAGGAAAAACTTGCAACCTTTAAGCATTAGTACAATAAACATATCCTCTACAAAGTACTTAAAATTCAAATAATAATGTATCTGGGTCTTCATTTTCCAAACCATGAAATCTTGGTAGTGCAGATGGGGGAGTAGTATGCATTTGTGCTACTCCTAGATCTTTTATAGGGAATTCAAAAGCAACAATGTTTACCATTTCTTACCAATTCAAAAGAGTTTCTCCATGTACTACTTCGAGAACCCTTCATTGAATTTTCTTGCCAATTGGTCAGTGAAATAGGTACATTGGATGATTTATATTATCATCAAAACTCCTCATTGAAAAATTCCATGAAATACCATTTCTTTGTTTTCAACAATCTAGTTGGTATATCTTGTTAGCACATGGTTGAATAGATTGGGGGGGTTCTTACAACACCCAAGAAATGAAAAATAAAACTTAAAAATAATGAAGGAAATAAAAAAATTCAAAACTCTACTTACCAAACAATCAGGACATGGCTTTGGAAAATTGCTGATGTCTGTGGGTGCATGGGATTTTCCCTTCGTCTTATCACTTCGAATCCCCCAGTCCTGCAAAAAAAAAATCAAAAAATTCAAACTAAAACACTTTCAGTAACATCCCTTAGCACCTCCTTGACAACGATGCCAAAATGTTGAGTCAAATTATAGAATTATAATTTTCCAATCATAAATTATAAACCCGATCAAAGTTTAATTTTCTGCAGTGGAACATGGAATTCCTTCAACACAGGAAAATTTTTTCCTGCAGCGACACAAGGAATTCTTGCAACACAGGAACAGGAATTTCCTGTAGCAACACAAGAAATTCTTGCAACACGAGAACATAAATTTCCTGCAGTGACAAAATGTTGAGTCAAATTATAGAATTATAATTTTCCAATCATAAATTGTCAACCCAGGGTAGGTAATTTTGTGAGATACTATGAAAAATATATGTAGGCTTATTACTGCAAGTGTTCATAAATTAACTATTCATACACACACCAAATAATTCCTCTTTCCTCCATCAATACTAAGCAACAAAGGCTATGGAGTGCACTACAACATCCCTCTACAACTCTTGGTATTGCTGATATTGCCCATGAAAATATAAAAGATCAATTTACAATAATCAAGAAACCAACTTAAACAACATAAATCCAAGCTTTGGTCAAATGAAATTAACACATTAACATAAGAAATTTAATCATTTAATCAATTAACAAAATGATGGTGAAACTTTAGAAAGAGTGCATTAGATGTGTAAAAGAATTATTGTTGCATAAAAAAGAGAATTAAACACACCCATGTTGTGTTGCAGGAGTTGTGAGAAAATGGTGCCCTCCCTCACTCACAATGCCTTCAAAAATAGAAGAGATTTCTTAGCAAAGTAAACATAACATAAGATATTATATTAATCTGAAAGTATACAACCAAGTACAATCTGATATATTGCTTATCAGCAAAAATCCCAACCCAACCAACTTTACAATATGAAATACATCTAATTTTATACAGTCTTGAAGCCCATATTTGGCTCGAATAAGAAAAATTACTAATCTAAGCTATCAACCAACAATACAGGTCTAGATCATCAAAATTAGCTTCTGTTGAGTCTAATCCATGACTGAAAACATGGATTAGACAATTTCCGTTACATAGATGAAGCTGCCTTCTCATGTGGTCATGAGAAGAAGTCTATAGGTTTGGGTTGTTTCAGAAGGAGGTTCAAAGCAGCCAATGGGACAGCCTCCATATGCGAGAAATTCCCCACAAAAACCATGTTATTACTTGATATGGAAATAAGTAGAACATAGTTAATCGTTGAATTCATTGCAGGAAATCAGGATGGTTGCAGGAAATCAGAATCTGTAGGAATTCCAAAAATTCTGCAGGAAATCCGGAAATTCTACAAGAAATCCAGAACTTCTGTGGGAAATGTGGCCGCATGAGATATCTTCAGGAATTTGCAGAGCTATTTCGAATTAAAGAAAATATTAATCAAATCAGGACGGTTGTAGGAAATCGGTGTCTGCAGGAATTCCAGAACTTCTGTAGGAAATCTGGAACTTCTGCAGGAAATCCAAAACTTCTGCAAGAAATGTGGCCGCACGAGCTATCTTCAGGAATTTGCGGAGCTATTTCAAATCAAATCAAATCTGCATGAGTTCTATATCAGTTGGAGTAGTAATTCAATAAAGATACATCTAGATCAATGAATACTTCAAGTTCAAGGCAAAATGACACTTCGTATGTTAATTTGACATACCTTAAGCTTATAGCACCCTTTTAGTCAAAACAAGGGGGCCCTCCCTCACTCACAACCCCTTCAAAACTCGAAGAGATTGCTCAGAAAAGTAAACAGAACATAAGATATTATATTAATATGAAAGTATACAACCAAGTACAATCTGATATATTGCATATCAACAAAAATCCCAACCCAACCACCTTTACAATATGAAATACATTTGATTTTATACAGTATTGAGAGCCCATATTTGGCTTGAATAAGGAAAATTACTAATCTAAGATATCAGCCAACAATACAGGTCCAGATCATCAAAATTAGCTTCTGTTGAGTCTAATCCATGACTGAAAGCATGGATTAGACAATTTCCATTACATAGCTGAAGCTGCCTCCTCATGTGGTCATGAGAAGAAGTCTATAGGTTTGGGTTTTTTCAGAAGGAGGCTCAAAGCAGCCAATAGGACAGCCTCCATATGTGACAAATTCCCCACAAAACCCATGTTCTTTCTCGATCTGGAAATAAGTAGAACATATTCAACTGCCGATTTCAATGTTGGAAATCAGGACGGTTGAAGGAAGTCGGCGTCTACAGGAATTCTAAAAATTCTTTAGGAAATCCAGAACTTCTATAGGAAATCTAGAATTTTTGTAGGAAATGTGGCCGCACAAGCTATCTTTAGGAATTTGTGGAAATGTTTCGAATCAAAGCAAACATTAATCAAATCAGGACGGTTGCTGGAAATCGACGTCTGCAGGAATTCCAGAACTTTTGTAGGAAATATAGAACTTCTGTAGGAAATCCAGAACTTCTGTAGGAAATGTGGCCGCACGAGCTATCTTCAAGAATTTGCTGAGCTATTTCAAATCAAAGAAAATCTACACATGAGTTCTAGATCAGTTGGAGTGGTAATTCAATAAAGATACATCAAATCAAAGAATACTTAAAATTCAAGGAAAAATGACACTTATTATGTTAATTTGACATAACTTAAGCTTATAGCACCCTTTTAGCCAAAAATAAACAATATAGCCTAACTAAGCATAATTAGGGGTAGAAGGAGTTCAAAAATAAGGGAGGTAAGGCCTGGGAAAGGTGTCAAAAAATAGGCAAAATTGAGACTTAACAAGATGGAAATTTATTTTTGATATATACTACACATAGAACTGCACCATCCTAAAACATCATCTTTACATTTTTGAAAAAACATCATTGGGTGAACCATATTTAAGATAGTCCTATTCATTCTTTCAACTACACCCTTTTGTTGAGGATTTTATGACATAGTTATTTTTGTTGAATCCCATGTTGGTGAATATAGTTTTTAAATTCATTAGAAGTATATTCTTTTCCATTATTAATATGAAGAGAGACAATATGCGATTGTGCATCATTTTAATTCCATGCATGAAAGCTTCAAAAGCTTCTGATTTAATTTTCAACAAGTATACCCAACACAATATGGTCTAATCATTAATAAAGGTCATCATATATTTATTTCCACGTGTAGAAGTAATAGACATAGGGCCACAGAAATAATAATGAATCAGTGCAATATTTCTACATAATCCAAAATCATAATCATGAAATGGTTGTTTGTTATGTTTTCCTAGGATACAAGCACCAAATTTTTTCAATTTCCTTGGAATAGTTTGAAAACTGAAAACACCATTTATTTTCAACAAATGAATATTGCCATAATTAATATCTCAAAATATTGCATGCCAAACAAGACTAGATGGAAATGTATCTTCACTATACTAAGAACCATATGCAAAGTTACGTGCACGAGTAGATGTTCCTTGCAACTTTAGCAATCTTTCATCATCTATTGTAGTCATGACAATTGTGCTGCTCGATGCTTTCCTTATCTATAATTTTCCATCAAAGATATGGATGGAGTGTCCTCACTAGTGAATGTGAACAAGGGACAATTTTTTTCTCTATAGTTCTGTAATGTAGATTGCATCACACAAAAGAAATTTTGGAAGTATAGAAAGTTTAAGCTTAATGGTTCCAATTATTGATGGCTTGTAGATTGATTTGTTTACAAAGTATACAGCTCCATCTAAATTTCACTGGGGACTTCAAATAAGTCCTTAAAAAATTAAATATGGTAGGTTTCATCTATATCAACCATCCATGCATCTTTCCAAGAAGAAAATGAAGTATTAAATAGATCTTTAGTGCAGCTCCAATATTGCAATGGGAAACAATATAATGAGTAGATTTAGGTGCTTTACCTTCACTAGATCTGATTTTTTACCTTTGTATTCTTTTCATTTTTTCATGATTATTAATGTATTTTTCATGTGGATGCATCATGTCCATATTTATTACAATGAATACAATGGAGATCATATTTCCCCCCTTCACGATGTTTAACCCCCTGCTCTGTTGTTCTTACTTACATGTCCTCTTCTACCACATCTTCCTCTATAAGAATCTTGTGATTGATTCTTCTTTTTCTGTGAAAGACACAATATTTATTTAGGGGACTAATAATTTGTCTTCCTCTTCATAAATATTTCTCCCATGTTGTAAATTTCTCCACAAGAGTGTCAAAATTAATATCCTTGAATTGGGCACTAGTTTGTAAGGATTCAAGATAGTGAGAATATGTAGGATAAAGGGCATTAACAAAGGTTGTGAGAGGGATGTCCATTTTAATTCTAGTGGTTTCTACATAATGTATGATAGCTCTAATCTCTGAGGCTATGGAAAAGAGGGAATTTTACTTCAACTCCAATTTGAAGTGCTTACTCATCAACTTAACTAATTGTAATTATTAATGTGAGTAATATAAATATTTCAACTTATTTAATACATCATAATAAATTATAATTGGAATAATATGAACTCATCTCTTCACTTACAAAAGAACCAATCAATGCATATGTTTTTTTTCCTTATTCTCCCAAATGTATAGCTCTTTATTCGATGTAATATTGGGAGGTACATTTTCACCTACTCCTTCACAAACACCTTTCCATAAGTCATTGAAGATAAGGGTGTGCCTGATATTTATGGAACATTCATGGTAGTTCTTAGGGAATACATTTTTAATCGAAGCTTTATGCAAAATAACTATAGTAATTATAATTTCTAACAAGGATCCCTACTTGAATTGTTGTCAAGACTTTACTCTCCCTTTGTTTGATCTAATTGACTAACTTAAAGCTCCACCCATTACATGGATTAACATAAACCTTTAATAATAATTTTAAATAAAAATTCTATTGATATTAAAAAATAAGGCTTAATCTTTATTTTAGGGGAAATATTTAGTAACATGTTCTTAACACCGAACAAAAATGCATAGTTGGTTGAAGCCCAATTGGCACAAGCCACTGCGCCACTTAATGCTTACACTACTAATAGAATGGAATATTGTTGTAAACATAATGGTTTCACCACCACTTTGTCTCACCATGTCGGTTTCACCACCTACAACCTCTTTGTACCATTCTTCTCTACCTCTCACAGAGACTTCAACAATCCATCCAATGTATAAATTGGCCGGTGAAAAATCCTCCTTCAATAATTAATGGAGCCTCTTGAAAAATACTGTTGCTGAATATACCTTTAAATGCATCAATTTTCAACAATCTTGAGGTCAAATTTGGAATCACTAGCTTTGGAGAACCGAAATCGTGACTTTAGTGAAAAGGGGACGAGAAAAACAACTTTCTACAATGAAGAGGAAATCAATGTATATAACGTATTTTGGGAAATAATATTTCCAAATATACTGAGGATCCTCACAAAGAGGTCATGGTATTGATCTTTTGTGAGAAATAGTTTGTTATGCCAGAAACAAATAAATTTGTGCACAATAGTGAACCCATTATTGGTGATAACAAAAAATAAATAGGAGGAAGACAATGTATATTTCTACTTTTATCAAGGAGTGACACAAGGATGAAGGAAAATAAAACACATGTGGTGGTGATTGAGAGAGAAATATTGGATCCATTGTTATGGTTTTGGATAGATGCGAATATAATGGAGTGTTAAGATAGGTGCATGGCGAGGAAACAAGTTTCAGTCAGAAAAAAAATAGTGGAGCGTTAGGACAAATGTACAGTGAGGAAATGATTTTTGGATAGGGACAAAATGAGAAAACAATTTTTGGCCAGACACAAGATGAGGAAATCGAATTTCTTCTCTCTTGGGTTGAGATCTTCAACAAGGAAATACTCGAGTTCCGATGAGAAATAGGGCATAACCGATAGGAAGAGGGATCGATAAGACATTGAGCAAGAAAGGAGTTGAACCAGGCTTTGATACCATATCAATCTAGGAAGGTAACTCACAATTTTATTATTTTCATTAATGTGAGGATCATTATATACATGGAGAGTGGTGACCTTTAGGATTCAAATACCAAGGTCTCTTCCCATTCTAACCATTCAAATTTCTCTATTTACATATTTTTACATTTTTTCCTAATACCTAGGGATTATGTGTCTAACAAAATCCTAGTCCACCATGATAAGACTAAGATTTTTTTGCAAACCTATATTTTTATGTGGGAAAAGTTCCTTTCAACATAAAGGAATAATCCCTAGTATGAAGTCTTAATTATACCTCACATTGTTTGGGATAGGAGACCCATTTGGATTTTGGCCTAATATCCATTACTTAGAATCAAAGAGGCTTGGTTATGAAATGCATAATAAAATGTGAAATATTTATTTTATTTTATGTGTATGAATTAAACTAATATAACCTATTATAGCCACAAGAAAAATCTGTAGGTATTCGTGCCTATACTTTAGAAATGGATTTCAATTAGAGAAGTGAAAATACATAAATATAAATGGCATCGATAACAATAGTAGTCTATTACAAAAAAATCATTCAGCACCATTTATATACCATCTCAAAACAATAATTATTATATCAATTTTGTGAATGGAAAAATTATAAACTTCAATGAATAATAATTAACACATGAACAATACATTGTTACAATGGTATGAGTAATAACATTTGAAATTCTTGATTGACATGGAAATGTCTTTCTGAAGCATCATGTTAGTTGTTTGGTAGTTTCTTGAGCTACATAATTTAACCAATTTTCCTTCACAATCATATTTGGTAGGTCTTCAAGTGTGTTCTTTCCTTTTCACTACCATTTATTTACCCCATCCATGGTGAGATGAACTCCATTAAGTAATACCATTTTATCCTTGAACTTGTCCAATAATGCAAGTAATTGTGTGGATAGGTCTTGGAATTATTTTGGACTCATGTATATTTTTATTTGAGTTGCTATGATCTCATATTGTAATTAAAATCCATAGGCTATTAATTCTACAATACTAGTTTTATTTCCTTTGTAGGATTCAGTTCCTTCTTCTATATCTAGGTCCTTGATTTATATTATTCAATTTAATATTGGGAGAATGTTACCCCAATTTATGCTACAAATACAAGTCCTCTCCTAGTGCCTTCCCTATGTGGGGTTTAGTAGCTACTATGAGTGTCAGAACTCTTGGTAACTTTAACTTCTTATGTGATTGTTTCAAATCCTCCCTCTTCTTTGTCAAAAATATATGAATTTTTGATTTCCACTTTGTTTAATTTGGAAGTGGTAAATGCATCCAACCCAATATCTCCTAGTAAAAAGTGGCCCCTAGTCATTATAATTCCTAAAAGGTGAGTGTCAAATGATATTTCAGAAGGGAAAACAATCATGGGATGTGTGTTTTTTCTTCCTCCCTTTTTCCTTCATTTTCTTCATTTCTCGACCTTTCTTCCTCCTTTTTAAGTTTATCCTCTTCCACATTTTTTAATCTTTCCTTTTCTTATTCCATCTTCTTTATCTCTTATTCCTCTTATTGTCTCTTCTCCATCTCTTGTTGAAGCGTAAATCTTCAATATCTTTCCTTCTTTTCTTTTCTTCTAATTTCTTAAGCCTTAACACCTTAGTATCTTTTTACAATCCTCCTTCGTTGTTTCTAGTTTACCAATATCTTCCTTTTCCAATATTTATCTTTCTATGTGATCTATTTTTAGTATTTTGTTTCTCGCTAGTGCCACTTCTCATCGTAAAAATAACCATATCTAATGAAATATATATTTTATAGAGCTCCTCTTCTTAACACAACTCATTTTGATAGGGTCAGTTTTACTTGATTTTTCTATAGTGTTTGTCGACAAAATTTGGAGGGTCATGTCATTGGAATGTATCCTCCTCAAGATGTAAGGTAGCTAAGGTCTCTAAATCTACCACTAATTCCTTGATTTCCTTCAAACTATAGAATTTCACATATAAGGGTAGTGAATGTTGGGGGGGTTTGTTATCTCATGAAAATCCACTCCAACTCCATGTACAAGAATTTGACACACAAGCTCTTGAAGGGATAATTTTCCTTTTATGAACTTGGGGAGTGGATGAGGAGCCTTAGTAGCTCCAATGAATAATGTATGTTCTCTTCTCGGGGACATATTTGTCATGCATGTCTTCAAAAACCTACAATATTTTCTTATACATGTAGTTTATTGGCACACAAAACAACAGTTGACATGAAGTTCTCCATATATGGGCATAATGATCCTATATCTGTGCTCCCAAAAATTGTGACAATAGATGTGAATAGGTGCATCACTTGAATTTTGTTTCTAACCGATCCATGGGAAGGAATTAGAAAAATAGTTGGTGTCCAAATAATAGTATTCCAATTCAAATTTGGATGTGTTCTAAGGGCTATGTGTATAGCCACATAAAATGCTTTAACCATGATAATACATAGGATTTTTCCCTAGTTGAAGACTATGTATATCTTGGTAACTACGTAGACTAGAGGCACCCATGACTCTTTGAAATAGAGAGTGTCATTTTCACCATTTAGCCTACTTAGATGAGTAACTATGATATTGTATGGAGTTTTTAGTAGGTTGGCTAGTTGTGGTCCATATTCTCCTAATTTTGAATAATTATCTAGGTACCCACCAACTCTTCATGATATCCTTACAATTCAAGGGAAGTTGTAGCATCCATTCATCATTGAGATTAAACATTGTTGTAGGAAACTCATAACATATGTATAAGTTAGATGTTTGAAATGAAGCAATGTAATTTTCATTGGTTTCCAAAATTAATGTGGGGTGATACCCAAAGTGAAATTTTCTTGGCTAAGAACCCTGCTTATCATTCAAAGACAAAGCACATTGATGTTCAATATCACTTTGTTAGAGATATGGTTGAAGCTAAAAGGGTGTTGCTGGTAAAGGTGGAAACTTTTAAGAATGTTGCAGATGCATTGACGAAGTCTGTAAGCACTCAGAAGTTCTCTTGGTGTAGAGAAACAATGGGTGTTGAAGAATTGGCCCAATGACTAAGCTCTCCTGTGGCCCCGTGTGGAAAGGAAAAAACAAGTGGGAGAATGTTGGGTATGTGTTATATTCTTTTGACGACTAGACCCACGCGCTGTACGTTGCGTTGGGCGCTGCAGGGGGGTCACAAGGGGGGCGGCAGCCCCCCCTGTCGGGGTCCGGGGCAGCGCTCCGGCAAAAGTTATTTTGGGTATGCGGTCCCACTCATAGGAGGACCCACCCATGTTTTTTGCATGAGTTTGCACATGGTTTTGGGGTACGATGGTTTTCGGCCCCTGGTATTTTTTAGATCCGGTCAAGGGAACTACGGTTATGTTCTAATCCAAGGTTAATGGATTGGGGTTTATGTATGATTGGGCATGTATATATATGTGTTGTAACACTAAAAGGAATATAATGAAAAATCAAGCTGGTCGTGCTGTTTTGGGATCCAGGGGAAAATCTCTGTGTTTATCTATTTTATGTTTTATGCTCTCGCTATTGTTTATTTTCTGTTATAAGATTCATGTGTAGATAATTTATGTTCAGGGTTAAAACCTACATTTGGTATCGGAGCTGTTTCGGCTTCAAGGGGATGCCTTTGCTGCTGAGGATTTTTTTTTTTTTTTGCTTGGGCCTGAGGTAGACCTTGTTCAGTGGGAGATCTGTGGAATCGATTCTTGCGGTGAAAGAAGATGGTGAGCGGTGGAAAGGTAGAGATCGAGAAATTTAATGGTCATAGTTTTGAGTTGTGGAAGCTCAAGATGGAGGATCTACTGGTGGATAAAGATCAGTGGATCGCGGTAGATCCAGGTACTAAACCAATGACAATGTGAGATGAAGACTGGAAGAAACTGGATCGGAAGGCTAAGAGCACAATACGGTTGTGTGTCTTAGATTCAGTATTGTTGAATTTATCTGGGGAAGCTACGACGAAGAATATGTGGGAAAAACTTGGGACTTTGTACCAATCTAAGTCTCTGGTGAATAATTTGCTCCTGTGGAAAAATTTGTATAACCTAAGGATGAAGGATGGAGACTCGGTGACAGAGCATCTAAACGCCTTCAATACTGTGGTAAGTCAGCTGTCATCTGTTGATATTAAAATCTCAGATGAAGATAAGTGCATCAGTTTGTTGTGTTCTATACCAGATTCGTGGGACAGTCTGGTTATTGCAATAGGTAGCAATACAACTACCTTGAATTTTGATGACATTGTCTCAGCCTTGCTGTCGGAGGAAATGAGACGGAGAAATATGGAGGGTAAAAATGGAGATGCCTTATCTGTACGAGGAAGGTCCCAAAACAGAAACAAGAATAAGGTTTCGAGTGGGAGATCTAAATCTAGAGGGAGATCTAAATCTCCTGGAAAGTTTGTAAAGGTGTGCTGGAAATGCGGAAAGGAAGGACATTACAAAAAGGAATGCAGATCTAAAGCTCCTGAGAAAGGAAAGGGATCTGATGAAGCTCCTTCTGCAGAGGCAAAAACCACCTCAGATGAAGGTGGGGATGTGTATTTGGCTTCTTCTTCAAATACACATGTAGATCATGAGCCATGGTTGATTGACTCAGGTGCATCCTTTCACTTCACTCCCCATAGGGAGTGGTTCTGCGAGTATGAGAAATATGATGGTGGTGATGTCTTCCTAGGGGATGATAGAAGGGCCAGAATCATCGGACGTGGAAAGGTCAAGCTAAAGCTGCAAGGTGGAAGGATTAGAACACTTCCTGGTGTTCTGCATATTCCCACATTGGCCGGAAACTGATTTCGTAAGCAATATGGCGATGGTGTGAAAACAATGTCTTTATGAAATATGCCTACAAGCGGGTGATGGCTCTGGGAGCATCAAGATAATGCGGGGAGTTTGGACTGGAACTCTGTACAAGCTACAAGGTAGCAATGTTATTGATGGGTGTAATAGTTCTATGGTTCCTGAAAGTGGAGCGGAAAGCCTAGCTGTCTCTGGAGAAAAGACCATGTTATGGCATCAAAGGCTTGGACATATTGGAGAGAAGGGCCTTCAGATACTGCACAGAAATGGTATGGTAGAAGGTATGTCTAATTGTTCTCTGGATTTCGATTTCTGTGAACATTGTGTATATGTGAAGCAGAATCGGGTGAGTTTTCCTTCTGGTGCTAAGAGGGCAAACAAGATATTAGAACTTGTGCATAGTGATGTGTTTGGACCTGTGTCAGTTCCATCACTGGGAAAGTCTGTGTACTATGTTTCATTCATAGATGACTTCTCAAGGAATACATGGATATATTTATTGAGGAAGAAATCTGAAGTCTTTGACAAATTTAAAGAATTTAAGGCTCTGGTGGAAAACCAGACAGAGAAGAAGATAAAGGCGCTGAGGACAGATAATGGTGGGGAGTTCTGCAAGAAGGAATTTGAAGAGTTCTGTAAGAAGTGTGGTATAGCATGGCAGAAAACTACTCCATACACACCTCAGCAAAATGGAGTTGCAGAAAGAATGAACATAACGCTAATGGAAAAGGCAAGAAGCATGCTCAGTGGTACTGGGTTAGGACAAGAATTCTGGGTAGAGGCAGTGGAGACTGCATGTTACTTAGTTAACAGATCACCTTCATCAGCGTTAGAGGATAAGACTCCACATGAGGTATGGACTGGTAAGAAACCCTCTCTTTCACATCTAAGGGTATTTGGATGTGATGCATATGTACATGTTCCAAAGGAGAAAAGGACTAAGTTGGATAATAAATCTGAAAGGTGCATCTTTATTGGGTATAAGGATGGTTTAAAATGTTACAAGCTTTGGAACTCGGAAACAAGGATGGTTGTGTACAGCTAAGATGTGGTGTGTAGAGAGGTAAAAGATGTTTTTAAACATGAAATCATACCAAGGGAACCTAAGAAGATAGAGTTAGAGATAAAGGAGGAGCTAACAGACTCTACAATGTAAGAAGACTCACCATACCCAGGAGACTCGTAAGAGGGAAGAGGGAAGAGCCACAAACTCACTTTGAGAAGATTAGCTGGGGAAAGAAGACAACAAATAGAAAGGTATAGTCCATCTACTGTTAAAATTCTTGCTCTTAATTCATAATCGATGATGATCCCGTAACCGCTGTGTGAGCAAGAGATTCGTAGGATGGAAAATCGAAGGAGGCCATGGTTGATGAAATGGCATCCTCGCATACAAAAATGAGGCATGGACTTGTGGAGTTGCTTATTGAAGGAAGCCCATCGGGAGCAAATGGGTGTTTAAAAAGAAGATGAATGTAGAAGGCAAGGTGGAGAAATACAAAGCTAGGTTGGTAGCAAAAGGTTATTCCCAGGTGCTGGGAATTGATTTTGGTGATATTTTTTCTCCTGTTGCCAAAGTTACTTAGATTACTTTTATCTGTTGCTGCTGCATTTGATTTTGAGATAGAACATATGGATGTGAAGACAACATTTCTTCACGGGATCTAGAAGAGGAGATCTACATGAAGAAATCTGAAGGCTTTATGGTGAAAGGTAAGAAAGAACTGGTATGCAGGTTGAAGAAGTCTCTGTATGGGTTAAAACAGTCACCAAGGATGTGGTATCAGAAATTTGATACCTATATACGGGGACTTGGCTTCAATAGAAGCAAGGAGGATCACTGTGTTTATTTTAAATTAATTGGTGACCGTGTTATTTATTTGGTCTTGTATGTGGATGATATGTTGTTGATTGGAAATGACAAAGAAATTATCCAAGATTTGAAGACCCAACTGTTCTCCAAATTCGACATGAAGGATCTGGGTGCTGCAAACTATATTTTGGGCATGAAAATTAAGAGAGATCGGGCAAAGAGGAAGCTCTGGTTAAACCAGAGGAAGTATGTCGAGACTATATTGCAGAGGTTCAATATGAAGGATAGTAAACCGGTGAATGTTCCTATTCCTGTAGGTGTAAAGCTATCTGCTGAACAATTTCCCAAGACACAAGAAGAAGAGGAGGATATGTCTCGTGTTCCATATGCAAGTGTAGTGGGTAGCCTGATGTATGCAATGGTCTGTACTAGACCAAACATTGCACATGCAGTGGGAGTATTGAGCAGGTTTATGTCAAACCCAGGGAAGGAGCATTGGACAACAATGAAGCAGGTTTTCAGATATTTACGTGGCACTAGTGATTATGGCTTGTGCTACCAGGGAAGACCAGGATTGGAAAGAATGTTGGACATTCATGGTTTTGTTGATGCAGACTGGGTTGGAGATTTGAACCAAAGAAGATCTACAAGTGGGTATGTGTTTAGCCTATTTGGAGGTGCAGTCAGTTGGATGAGTAAAATACAGTCTGTAGTGGCGCTTTCAACTACAGAGGCAAAATACACAGCAGCCACTCATGCAAGCAAGGAAGCAGTTTGGTTGCAGAGATTGTGTTCAAGTATGGGGTTGGTACAACAAGATATAAGGATATACTGTGATAGCCAAAGTGAAATTTTCTTGGCTAAGAACCCTGCTTATCATTCAAAGACAAAGCACATTGATGTTCAATATCTCTTTGTTAGAGATATGGTTGAAGCTAAAAGGGTGTTGCTGGTAAAGGTGGACACTTTTAAGAATGTTGCAGATGCATTGACGAAGTCTGTAAGCACTCAGAAGTTCTCTTGGTGTAGAGAAACAATGGGTGTTGAAGAATTGGCCCAATGACTAAGCTCTCCTGTGGTCCCGTGTGGAAATAAAATAACAAGTGGGAGAATGTTGGGTATGTGTTATATTCTTTTGATGACTAGTCCCAAGAGCTGTACGTTGCGTCGGGCATTGCAGGGGGGTTACAGGGGGGCGGAAGCCCCCCCTATCGGGGTCTGAGGCAGCGCTCCGAAAATTTTTTTTTTGGTATGCGGTCCCACTCATAGGCGGACCCACCCATGTTTTGTGCATGAGTTTGCACATGGTTTTGGGGTACGATGGTTTTCGGCCCACAGGCCTGTAGATCCCGATCGAGGGCTACGGTTATGTTCTAATCCAAGGTTAATGGATTGGGGTTTATGTATGCTTCGGCATGTATATATATGTGTTGTAACACTAAAAGGAATATAATGAAAAATCAAGCTGGTCGTCCCGTTTTGGGATCCAGGGGAAAATCTTTCTGTTTATCTGTTTTATGTTTTATGTTCTCGCTATTGTTTATTTTCTGTTATAAGATTCGTGTGTAGATAATTTATGTTCAGGGTTAAAACCTACATGTGGGATAATGTCTTCTTAGCCGATGACCTACATAATGGTCTCATTTTAGGGGAAAAAAAAAGATGGGTAACTACCTTGTATAGCTATGAATGATTGATGGATTGATGGAAACCTATATATTTATTTAATTCTCGAAGGAGGAGTGTAATTTTAGGGTATTTTCCTCTTGGAACATATGGTATAAATATCCCTACTTGAAGATTGTACTAGGGTCCATACAACACATGGTGTCAACATAGGTGGGTCCTACAATTATTAAGTCTATCTCCAACCCAACCTCCTAGTGATCAAATATTAGCTCAATTATGGGCTCTTTTTTATTCTTAGGTTTCGTAGAATCCATATATGAATCCTACAACTCATCCATATAAAAAAAATAGACATTAATAAATTTTATATAAAATATAAAATCCTTCTATGGAAATAGTGAATAGGGGTTTGGTAGGCTCATATATTCCAATGAAAATTATTCTAGGTGAAATATCTATTTTTGAGATGGTTTTTTCATTGTATCTCCTTTAGAAATTTTTTTATTATCCATAGTTTACACCAAGAAGAGTCTCTATGGACTTAGCTAGATAAAAAAAGAAAGATATCAACCTGCATGTTCTGATTATATCTTTGAATTTTGGGAAACACTTTCATTTTTCATTTCAAGTAAAGGGATATTGGTGATAAAATATGTTTATAAAGGATGCATGGGTTCTATTTATTTTCTCAAGGAATGTGGTCATAAAACACCGAAGTTTTTATTTGCACCTCAAAAATATATATCCATTGAAGGAATGGCAACACATACACAAGGTTCAAACCTTGATTTTATTTGGAGGTCATATGGGTTTTGTGTTGTGATAATAGGATTTAAGGATTATCCTAGTCATTAGATGCATTTTTTGTGTCGTGATTAGATAATTCAAGTATTATCATAACTATTAGATGCACAGGGAGAATAACGAACACATTTATGTAGTGGAAAGGAAGTTACCCACTGACTCCACACACACACACACACACACACACACACACATACGTTTAGTTGGACAATGAAAATGTGGAATTATCCCTCTTCATCCTTATTATCCTTTTATTTTTCATTTGAGAGATTATATGGCAAGTGGCAAGAGGGCAATGGTTGAAAGGTATATTCTCATTTTTAACACACACACACACACACACACACACACACACACACACACACACACACACGTTTATTTGGACAATGAAAATGTGGAATTATCCCTCCTCATCCTTATTATCCTTTTATTTTCCATTTGAGAGATTATATGGCAAGTGCGAAGAGGGAAATTGTTGAAAGGTATATTCTCATTTTTAAACCAATGGAAGTTATAATATATCACTTGTACCTTATTGGATTAAAATACGTACATGAAGAATGGTAATTGGTAGGCTTGGTGAGGATTCACATGAATATATTGGAGCCTTTATAGATATCTATGTATTTGGTAAATTCAATGATGTCGATGCACTTGAAGAGAAGGTAAAATGAAAACTAAATGATCCAATGTTTTTTTCTATAAATGAAAATTAAAATTTTCCATCCCTTCTTAAAATTTTAAAGTGCAAAATAGAAATTGTTGCATGTGTTACGACAATAAACAACAACTTATTCTCTTGGAGCACTTAATTTCAGTGCACAGATTTGGAAAATCAATGGGCTGAAGGAATTATGCAATTCCTAGGGTTTACTGGTGGTTCATGCATGGAGGACTCAGTTAGAACTGAAGTGTAAAAGTTATGACAAAGTTGGAAGAGTAGTTCATGGAGTTGTATTCAGTTGAACTCAGTTAGACTCAGTTGAGCTAGTTGTATCTAGTCAAACTGAATGATACACTAGTGAGAGTGGAGTGAATTAATTAGTTAATTATTTCACAAATAATAACTCATTAATCAACTGAATAATACAGTAGTTAACTACAGTGCATGTTAGTTCCAGTGGAGACCCAGTGGAGAGATACGTGAAAGGGAAAGATGGACTATCTGTTGTGACTATAGTGATGCATTGAGTGCATCACACACACATTGGAGTTGCCAATGAGGATTGCGCAGTCAAGGCAAGGGTAATTCGAATTCATTCAGAGCTATTCTTCAGTAGGGATTGCGTAGTGGAGGCAGGCTAGCAGGAGGGCAGAGATTGGTGCATGGATTTGCAGATTTCTTCTATGTTAGTGTGTGATGATTGATTGTACTGAGAGCTTGATGTGCTAAGCTTTGTATGAGATTTTTACATGATCTCCATGATACATAATATATGATAGTTGGTGTTTTCAGCTTCAGGCTTTCCTGTTAAAAAAATGTGTTATGTACGATTGTTTTTATTTATGCTTCACATGTGTTTGCAATTAATTTTCCGAAAAATATTAACAATGGAATGATTCTGTATTTTGCAAGAAGTTAAATATTGTGAGATCAGGGGAATCTAGATGTATGCATGCTTATTGTATACTAATTTCTACAATACTTCAAAAGATGAAGGATATCTACAAAAATGTTTACAAAATATCCTAGAATAATTCTAGGATTTTTCTAAGGAAATAAAAATATCTTTTACAACAAAATAGTGACAACTACTTAACAACTTTGCAAGCTGTCCTATTTATCCAAATAAAATAGAAATGTTGTTGTGGATTAGGTTTAGTTGGTTGCTTTGCTGTCTTCAACGCTGGCACAAAATATTTTGATTTGTTTTGCAATCTTATCTTTTATCTGATACTCTTTATCTCTGATACTCTTTAATCACTTATACACTTTAACCACTGTTTAACTACCTTACTACTGTAAAATCTGTTTTGATTGTGTAAAATCATCAAATTGTTTTATCCTCTTTACTGCAATTTTAATTTTACAGTAAGTCAATGAGTGATTCCCAAGATTCTTCATCAGGAATTTTAATCTTTTTCAGCTTCCTAAAGTTCTCATCTGCCTCAATATATCTAGAAAATGTTGGTTTTATAACAAATAGGTGTTTATCTCATGATGTAGATAAAACAAGTCTTAAAATTTTTTATGTAAAAGATTTCCTGAAGGAATTCATTGTCATTCTATTTTTTCTACCTGCTCTTTTGCATGATCTCTGATATTCTTGTTATAGTCCTCTTGTGGCACGAGTTTATCATTAATAACAAGGATGTTTGGAAAACCTCTTTGCCTCAAGGTCTCAAATGTAACCATAAATTTGGTTATGGCTATGTTCATGTTTTCACATTTTTCTTCTAGTTGCTTCATCAAATTCCTTTTTGACATTACTTTCCTTATTTCAAGGATTGCCTATGTTCTTTCAATAATTTCTATCTCCTCTAGTTATTTCTTGTTCTTACTGTTGAGAAATTTGATTAGTTTCAGGGCCTGTTCAGGTTTGGCACCTAGTTCCTCCTTTGTTTTCTGAATCTCTTCATGGGCTGCCTTCAGTAAATCCCTTTGCTCATATATTACCTGTATTGATGGCCAAACATCATTGATGGATTCAATGATTTTACTCCATAGTTTATTTTTCACATAGGACATTGGATCTTTCAAGGTTAAATCCTTTTTTAGATTCTTCAACTCAACATTTAACCTATTAGCCCTTTGTAGCTGAGTTTTGGCATTGATTTGGGCTAGCTTATTTGTGTCTTCATGATTTTCAATTACTTTCTTAAACCCATTGATTTCATTGGTTTGAAGTGTCATTTCTTCCATAGCTTTGATGAGCTTGTTGGCTTCATCTACTGGCTGCACTGTTGATGTAGATGATTTTGTGGCCGAGGTAGTAGAAGATGTCACTGGAACTACTGTGGCTAGTGGTACTTTTGGTGCCAACTCTTCTACCAGAGTTGAAGGCACAGTTGTAGTTGCCATGGGAATTACTGTAGGAACTTCCTGTGCTTTTGTAGTTTTTCTTTCATGGACAAGCTTGTCCATTTGGATTTCCATCTCTTTTATCTATGTTGTCAATTGTAAAATAAAGTTCATCATATCATCTTTTTGGCTTGCCTCTTGCAAAATTTCCTTGGTTTGTGGGTGTTCTATTGCTAGAAGCTTGAATTGTTTCCTAAGTGCTGCAATATCAACATTCTTTTTCTTCACCAACTCTTTAGCTGCTTTGACATTGGCAGGATCATATCCTACTTGAATAACCAACTCTTCTAAATATTTAATCCTAATATCTTTAGCATATGAGGAAGCCTTTTCAACCTTCATTCGATCTCTCATATTTATTATTGTATTTTGGAGCTTTTGGACACTCATGGCCTTTGTAGTAATGGTAGAATAAAGCATCTCAGAAGTTTGTCTGTGAAACTCAATTTGAGCTAATGCATGGATACTCTCTGTAGGAACTTCAAGGTCAACTTTTTTTTAATTTTCCACTGTTTTGGGAGTCTTAACTGTTGGTTGAAGCATTGACATAATCAAATTATTATTTGAATAATAAAAAGTAGACATAATTCTATTTTGGATCCTTGGTGTTTGTTTTAAATACTGAGAATAAATCTCATTCTTGATTTCTTCATTCTTGGCCTTTATTTTCTTGTATTTCTCCTTGATGTCAATGTGTTTATCCTCTGCTGACTGTGAGGAGGATGCCTCCATACTCTGCTGCTTCTCTATTACATGTGTATTTGAATTATTAGGATGTTCTTCATTTAGAATCTCTGTGGCTGGCTAATTTATAATGACTATAGAAGCATCTGTGTTTGTCTCTAGAAAATCTGTATCTTCCACTTCTATGGTCTCTTTCTCTTTATCAACTGGATTGAGCTTAGGATTTTTATTGTATATAACTTTAAACCTAGTCTCAGTTGTTGTTTCAACAGCATAGGTACCTTCTTCTCTGACTCTTTTGGGAACTCTATCTTCTTGATTCACAATTTTCAAGGTGTGACTAGTATCACCCTGTTTAACTTCTTCAATCAAGGTATTTTCTAGCCACTCTGCTTGATTAGCATATTGTTCAATCTATGGCCTTTTGTCATGAATATAAGGTGTCAGTTTTCATTTAACCCTCATTTTGCTGAGAATTCCCTGAGGGTCATAATTCCATAAGAAGCTAAATTCAAATTTGTACTCCAGCAACAATTTTGCTGCTTCTATTGCTGCATCTATGTGATTGCAAATGAAGGGTCCTATTTGATTTTTCAACTTAAATTGAATCTTCTTTTTGGCTGCCAAGAAGTTGATTGAATCTGAATTGATAATTTTTCTGATGTACTCCAAGGAAACAAATCTCATTGGCACATACTTAGGTAGTTTATGGGGTAAAATATTTGACCCAAAAACTCTGATTTATGTATGTTTATGATATAAGTACCAATCTCCAGTTTTAATTTGTTCTAGCAGTTGTAATATTTTCTTGATCTCATCATTGATTCTTGGTTGTACACTGTTTGTTAACATGTTTATCGATGTATGAATAAAGGAACTTGTAAACTCTGCATAACTGAACTTTATGGACTCTTTTTTGATCAAAGATGTTCAAAAGGTTACTGACAATGGATTTCCCTCTACATCCAACTTCTGAATTATTATTGGGAACTTGTCTGCTTGGAAATGTAGAAACATGTGAAAAAGATAGGAAGTATACCTAAATGATCCTTTAGTTGGAAATTTGATAAGATGATCATGGATATTATCTGCTATGTATTCAACATAATTGTAAATGATAGAAGGAGGCTCTCCTGGTAAAAAGGTAGATGGAAAAGCTAGGATTGAATCATCTGTATGCTCATCTGTAAAATACCCTAGGATGAAGGACAACATGGATATGACATGCCTAGACCCTTTAGGAAATTTTGAAGTAGAATAAGGAGGGTTTAGTTTTGGAATTTCAACATAGGCAGGCATGAAATTTTGGAAAATTTGAAACCTTTTAGGAAATTCCATACCAATGTAAAGCTTAGTGAGTGCTTATATGGACAAAGGAACTGCGTTGGGGTATGGTTTAAGCTGAAGCATTAGGTTAATTGATTCAACAGTAATTGTGGAAAATGCTTCTTTATTTGCATTTACCATTTCTCTTTGCTCAGGTGAATAATAGGTTTGACTCCCAAATCTGAACTTCATCAACTTGATCTAATGATTTTTGAAGACTCCAACAGTGGAGGTCTAACAGATTAAATTATATCACTGGATCTGCTATTTTGTAATCCACATCTACTAAGGGTGTATTTTCAATGTCTACAACAGGAGGTTGTAGAGGGTTTACAACAATTGTGGTTTTGGAAGACATAGATGTGTTTGATTTTGACATTTTAAGAGCTTCTGGGTGATTGAAACTCTATATTTTGGCTTTTAGCACTTTTTTGTAAGATTGAGTTGTTTTCAAAAGTGTTTTTGACTTTAACAAAGGTTCTCTAAACATAAATAGGCACAAATTGGATTTTTCTTGGATTTAACTCTTCATTTTGGCTTTAAAAATCATCTTCAGCCTCTTACAGGTAGAAGAAATGATAAAACAAGGGTTTTAATGCTTTTTCAGATAATACTGGATTGAAAAATTTTCAAATTGGGCACAACAGGATTGGGGTTACTTGCAAAGGGTTTTTGGATAGATTAGGAGTCTTTTTCAATATCTGCAAAGGCTAAATATATTTAATTTTTCTTTTAAAACATATTGCAGTATTGAAACGGGGTTTATCATAGTTTTTATAGTTAATTTGTTCATTTGCAGGCAATAACAATCTTTCTATGGGTAAATGGGTTTCACTAGGCTTAATTTTTTCAGAAAACTCTTTTCAAATGATAAACAAGTTGGTTTTTCCTCGAAGAATACCTGTTTGTGCAGGTATTTGGTCTTTCAAACTGATTTTGAGGCATCAGACAGGTTTCTGATGGCTTTGGAGGTATTTTGGAAACGAACTGAAGCTTTCAAAAACTTTAATGACTTTTTTTGGTTTCTTTTGAGTGTGAAAACGATGCATAGGGCTTTGTTTTTTTAGTCGGAGATATACAAAACATAAATAGAATGCAAAAGGGATTTTCTGCGCATAATATGAGGTTTTATAAGGTTTTCAGTTAAACAAGGTAAGCATTGAATGCAGTCATGTCAGAGCGGAGGGAGGTTTTGGCGCTTGAAGGAAAAAAACCGGAAGTGGTTATCGCGTGGACATTGGACAGTAAGCTGTTTCGTGGGATCGAATGCGATCCAATCACATATTTCTGCGTGGAGGAGAGAAAAGGGTGCAAAAATGACCATTTCGCAAATCTTGAAATGGTTGTTGATTGCGCGAGTTCAAATGCGATATGAGGTTTGGATCGTCAGATCTGGAGACAGGTATGTGAATGATTAGGATTGGTCGGAAGAGTTGCTCAGCATATGTGGGCAGGGGGCTCAGGATTTTGTGTTTGTGGCGGGTTTTAGTTTTAACATTTAAAAATTATTTTTTTAATGTAAAACCAATGTTTTATTTTGATTGGCGGGGCGTATTTACATAGTAAATGAAATATTTACGTATGTTTAACAACCATTAGGGGCGGGTTTATTATATGATATGTTTTTAACCTATGGGGAAAGGGCGGGGTTTTATTTAGCACATGAGTAATATAAAACCATAGGTTAACATTTAAATAATGGGTTTTTGGGATATTTAAATAAAATGAATTAATAAATATATACGAGAAGGGATATTTTTAAAAGGATTTAATACTCTATGTTAAAAATTAATATGAAATGAGATATAATGAATGAAAATATAAAATAAACTAAGAAAAGTGTAAAATAGGCATTTTGAGCATAATAATGACCTCATTTTAATATTTACACATAATACTTAGGATAAATTTTATTTTGTGGGTTTTTGAGTGTTTTTGGATGAAATGAAATTATGTAAGAGGGGATTTTACTTTTCTAAGAAAAAAAAAGGTGTTTTACTTAGGAAAAGGGATTATATTTTTGGAAAAGGGTGAATATGCTGAGGAAATTGGTTTTCATGAAGGGAATCCAATATTTTTAACCAATCAGTTACTAAGCCTTGGGTCCAGTCCCAACAGAAGTTAGAGAAATGCTCTGAGCCTCTTTAATTGAAGGTTTTGAATACTAGATCATTGTGGGGGAGGGGAAATAAGTAATTTTCTCGATGATGCTTTATTACATGCCTTGCACAACTGTTTTCTACCTACCCATCATTATTCTAACATTTTTTACTTCATTTGCATGGGCGCATTTAAGCTTGCAACCCTAAATCCATTTTTCTTTTTAAAGCATAAACTATCTAATTCTAACCTTATTTCATTCGAGGGCTTAGATTAAAATATTGAGATCCTCATTTATTCTCTAACTATCTACTGATTTGTCAATTTTAAACTGTTTGACATATCTTTATTCTCTATCTAAAACATGAAATTCAAAGCATGAAAAGTTAAGATTAAACTATTTAACTGATCATGGATTATGACATTTTGAACAATCTGCACATATTCATTATTTTTGCAGTAAAAGTAAATAGTAGTGGCATTTTGACTTGCTCACTTTCATGTCTTATTCTAATATATTTTTTCTCTTGGGGTCCATTTTTTATTCTTTTTGATATTTTATTTTAGGAATTTTACCCTCTTTTCATTTATTATTATTTTCAAATATGGGAAAACAACTTGCAGAAAGCAAGGTATGTACATATTAACAAGACTATCAAAGTAAATTCAAAAATTATGAACCCTATTATTGTAGGACCCCAACAGAAGTCACAACAGACTTTCCATGCAATCTTGGCATAACATCCCATACATCATTTTTTGCAATAGATTCATATTCCTCACCCATAGCATCCTTCTAGACTTGTTCTTTGACTACTTATTCGAATGAGGATGGTTCATATTGAATCAAAGTGATCATAGCAAAAACATATCCCTAATACCTACAAGGTTCCTTCATTTATCTGAAGGATCAATGAATGTGAATGCTTCTTTCACTATCTTGTAGAGTGTTGCGAAGCCAAAGTGGTATTTTATTTGAAGGAGGATCATTGGGAGGTGGATCTAAAGGATCCATAGGCTCCATGGGAACATAAATATCATATAACTCAGGCATAGAAGGAACATATAGAATATCTCTGTCACCATCATCTTCGTTGGGAGGCATAGGAAGGTCTCTTGCTTTACAAAGTGTTTCATTTTCATTGAAAGTTACATCCCTTCTAATTTCAACCTTTCATTGACCAAGAATATATATTATGTATGCCTTAGAGTTTTCATAGTAACCCATAAACATACCTTTTCTACCTTTAGCTTCCAACTTATTTGTTTTGTCTTTTGGTACATGAAAGAATACGGGACATCCAAATATACGAAGATGACTATTATCAGGCTTGTTACTTGAAAATATTTTTTCTCGAGTCTTGTTTCTCAATGCTTGGTGAGGCACTCGATTTTGAACATACATAGCAGCATGTGTGGCTTCAGCCCACGGAAACTTTGGTAGCTTCTGATCATGAAGCATGGCACAAGAAACTTTAGTATTGACCTATTCTTCCTTTCAGCTAAGCCATTCTGTTAAGTTGTATAAGGTACAATAGTTCACTTCTTTGTCCTTATTTCTTATATAATGCTATGAATTATTTTGACATGTATTCCCATCCATTTTTAGACCTGAAAACTTTGATTATTTTCCTTGAATGATTTTGAACAAAGCTTTGAATTCCTAGAATTTTTCGAAGGCTTCATCCTTGTGCTCGAGGAAGTACAACCATGTCTTTCTTGAGAAATTTTTAATGAAGGTGATGTAATAGATATGACCACTGATAGAGTGCACGGGAATCATACCACATATATCTGAATGAATGAGATGGAGGATAATTGTTTTGTTCTTATTAGAGGGGAATAGTCCCCTTGTTTTCTTTCCACTTGTGAAACTTGGAAAAAATCCATCATGCTGAGTTTGAACATGGGGAATAATTGAGACCAGTATCTTCAATTTCGGAAGAACTTCGTAGTGTAGATGAGCTAGCCTGCAGTGCCACAATTCACTGAGATGATTGGTGTTGTGAACCAATGAAAGAAGTGGAATCCCTATGACTTTGTAGAGACCCTCATATCTCAAACCTATTGTGAATTCGTCTTTCGTATGTGAATCGACATGCCAAGTTAAGTCCGTTCCATTGATGAATCCAACCCTCATCCCTTTATCTTCTTTGTATCTAGAGAAGTGATGAGTGGCACTCTTGTCAAGCAACCAAATATCCCACAAATATGGTGGAGAATAACTAGTAAGTGTAGAAATGAGAATATATTTAGATTTATTCACAACATTACTTTCATACATGGGAGTCCTTGACTTCTTTTGAGAATGATGTTCTTATTCATGGTCGCTTGAAGAACCTCTTCTCCTTTCAAATTTTATGTCATAGTTGTATCTTTGATTGTCTCTTATTCTTTTATCATTTTTGTTTCTAATGTTGTAACATTCCAAATTAGCTTTCAGCTAGTTGGAATATTAATTTTTTCTTTTGTCATTTAGATGGATGAATAAGAGGGTAGGGAGGGCCATAAATCTCTCTAGTAGGAATAAAATCACTTCTAATGTGGATGAGGATCATCATATTCATGGATAAAGCACCCTCATGTGTGAATAGGGGCTAAAGCATGTGGACAGGGTCAAGTTTGACCAAATCAAAAACACTGTCATGGAGGGAGTGGAGCATTAAAGAGGACATCACAGTTATCATGGAGGAGTGTATGCATGAGAGTAGCATCTTTAATGAGTGGGACCCAAGGTGAGGAAGATCACCAAGAATCAAAGGAAGAGGATGGCAGCCATAGAGGAAATTCTGATTATTGATATTGTATTGGTCTTGTATGAATATTTGAACACTTATGTTGTTTAGAAAAGTGTATTGTGTTGTTTAGCACAAGGGTGTTCCCGAGCGCGAATCCCACCCTCACCCTCAGGGAACTTCAAGTGCCTACTCAGGAGAGGTATATTGAGCATAATTTCCACTATCCAACATTAGGCCAAGCTTCAGCCATCATCCACAGTGCAGTCTCTTCCAAGGTTGTGTTGTGTTGCAGGGTTGAGGTAGTGGAGGGTTGAGAAACTCAATTTCTGAGCTTTTTTTCCATTGGAGGGATCGTCCCTTCATCCAGGAGGCTAGCGAGGGATTTCCTTGAGCATAATTTTGACATTTGGCAGCAAGCCAAGTAGCTACCATCATATACAACATAGTTCCCTTCAGGAATTGCATTATTTCAGTGAGCAGCAATAGGGGAGGGTTTAGTGCCCTACTTGAGGAACTAGATTTCCAGTGAGGGAATCAACCCTTCACCTGGGAGATCTATTGGAGGAGTTCCATATATTTTCTACGTCAAATCAGCTGCCTCCTATCAGCCATCCATTTGTAGTGATTATTTAGCCCTATGGCTGCATTTTATCATTGTTGTATCTTTGGTATTTCCGGAAGCCCTTTCTTGGTTGTCTTGGAAATGTGTTTGGGATCCTAGATCTCTATTCTTGACATTCTTGGAGCATTTTTTCCAAGTTTCACAAGTGGATTTTTCACACTTGCTTTTCACACTCAGCATTTTTTCCAAGTTTCACAAGTGGATTTTTCACACTTGCTTTTTCACACTCACACTCACAAGTGAAAACGTGTGAAAAATCCATTCTTGCAGCTATTCCCTCATAGATTGTGCAGTCATAAAATTCCGGCATTTTATGTATTAGCATCATTTCATATTTTGATGTATTGGATTATGGGAGGCTTGTTTTCCCAGCTTAAGTGACCTTTTCCTCAAGACTTTGCACTTAATTTCTGCTAATAAACATAATGGAATGGCTCTATGATTGTCTCAAGTTTTTATCTATTGATATTCAATGCATTTTTCCAGTTTATGTTCATTATTCCCGTATTTTCCATTTTGGGATATTACAGTGGTATCAGAGAATAATCTTGGCTAAGCCCGTGAGACATCACACCTATGTCATTAGACTAAGAAGAAGCTTCTCACAGAAAGGAGAATTCTTACAAAAGAGACAAAGGCAAGACTCCAATATCAGGTGAAATCGAGGGAAAGGAGTTTCAAAGCTTCTTCTCCAAACTATGTAAGATATTAACAAATAAATCAATGAGATAAGGAGGTAAATACATAAATATTATTCTAAAGGGTTTGTACATGAAGCAAGCTCTAACATTTCACATTATTGGTGTGAGAATTTAGCCTCACAATAAGTTCCACAATGCTCTACCATGCCTACATTCCTAGTAAGAGAGCAGGAGGAAGGAGAAGCACAAAGGGAGGAGACTCTTGGTGACTATCTCCAAGAATATGAATCTCAATCTCAGAGGTTCAAAGAGAATATAAAATTCCAAGGGTTTTGCCTGATCAAGGAAAATAGAAGACCCAATAATCACAATAGAAGTAATGGGTGCATGCAACATACTTTGGGTAGATTATTTCTGCCTACTTTTGACGGGTCACCCAAGTGCACAACTAAGGCTTGGATAAGGAATTTGGAAACCTATTTTTAGTTGCACCAAGTTTCAAAAGTGGAGGCCATTAAGGTAGAAGTGCTACACCTTGAAGGTAAGGCTCTTGATTGGTGGTTTCATGGTATTTTTACATTGAGTCATGAAAATGTAGCTTCTTATGTAGAGTTCACTAGGAGGTTAGTGAAAATATTTGATCAAAGATATTAAGAAACACCTTTTGTTGAGCTATCCAAGCTCAAGTAGTCATAACCTTTGGATGAGTTGGTAATATCCACTAGACAAAATACGCACCATAATTAATTTGAGAAGGTTAGAAACTTACAAAGTACCTCGCAAGAGCTCTCTTCTCAAGAGAAAGACATGAAGATTCCTCCCTCAATAGAGGACCAAGACAAAGGGTCTATTAGCGATGATGGGGTATTCTCTAGTAATGATGAAGAAGAAGACGAAGAGTTGGAAAGAGATCCCAATGTTGTAGCACCGAGTGGAGATCCATCACCACATGGAGATGGAAATGGAGCCATTATTCCAACTAGAGGAGTCCTTGTATCCTTGCAATAAGTTCCAAAAACTCTAACATATGGATACCAGGGTACAATCCAAGAGTAGCATGTGTCAGCATTGATAGATAGTGGGACTAAGTAGTGGAGGAAGTGTGTTTCGGAAATGACTACAGTTTTGAGGAGATACACCATGATGGATCACTTCTTTGTGGTCGAGAATCTTGACACCAACATGATATTGGGTGAGAAGTGGTTGATTACATTGGGGAAGGTCACCACAAACTAGGAGACTTTGCAGGTGGAAGGAAAAGATAAGAAGGATGGCCAGCATCAGGTGAGTAGGGGCATACACACCTATCCATTCCAGAAGGTATGTACACTTAAGAAGGAGGCTGATTTGCACAGTGGAAGCGGGGAAAAATCATTCCACTCACATATACAGTCTAATCTAGACCTTGATGTTTCATTACATGTAGACATTCCACTAGTAAGCCCCCCTGACTAGAATATGATCAAAGAGATCTCACAACAAGGTGCATCATTCATGGATTTGGCTGAGGAAGGAGCCTTGGGAGAAGCTAGTACATTGCAGAGAGCCTTTGATTGGATCTAGGAAGGGATGAGAAATTGTCTATTATCTGCATTTCCATCTCTCACCCAGCTACTTGCGTCGGAAGATGGTGATTCAGGAGTAGATGGTGGAACAAGCATGGTGCCAAGGGGATACTCCATAGCCTTGGAGGAGTAGAATATACTTCCACACAGGAGAGAGTCTTATATATATCACAAAGGGTTATTGTCACTCTTGCATGCATTAGCCAAAATCTAGAAGTTTTGGATGGGAAATAGCTTCAAAGAGAAGGTTGACACCCATAAACTTCAATCTTGTCTTGGGAAAAAGCAACTGCAAGAGAGGCAACAAGAGTGGGATAACAGTGCTCTGGCATGTGGCTTTCGCATTGAGCATGTCAAAGAGGGGAGCTATGAGGTGACATGTGCTTCATTACAAAATTAAATAGCACTGTCATCATTGAGGAGTATAGATCCATATTGGGGTTCCAAGCTATTGGTGGAGTATTCCAAGAACCTCTTCACATGTAATGTGCTTGATGGGCAAGTGACAGATGAGAGATATAGAGTGGTGGATAGAGTCATTTACTACAAGGATCATATCTTCTTTACTAGAGACTCCAAGCTCAAGGATAAGATTCTATATACAACAAATGAAGCACTCATTTCCGGTCATAAATATTTCATTGGGACTTATCATACCATCATGGAGAGATTCTCATGGGAGGATCTCAAATATGATGTGCCCCAAAATATCAGGAGGTATGTATCTTTCTTGATGAATTAGGAGGAAAGTAACCACCTTGAAAGGGTGTTACAACCACTTCACCTTTTGATAGATAGGTGGGAAGGCTCATTTATGGATCTTTTCACCATCTTTCCAATAATATATGGTAAGGATTGTGTCTTTTTTCTTATTTGTCATCTAACCAAGTATTTGCATTCCTTTGCCATACATTTGCAGTACATTGCTCCACAAGAGGGTAAGCCTCTATTGGGATTTCATGGTCCTCTTGGGACTACAATCAGTGATGGGAATGGCCACTTTATAGAGGGCATTGAGCAAGATTTTTTTGGTTTGGGTTACACTCAATTGACGCCAAATACCCTTTACTACTTCCAAGCTTATGAGAAGCTAGTGGTAGCAAGAAAGTGGTTGGGTAACCACTTATCATATCATGTTTTGAGACAGCTAGAAGTAGAACAACATTGGTCTAATTTGATGGACTATTGTCACCATCCGGTATTTCATATGACAATTAGTCTATTTTTCCTTTTGATCCCATATTGTGATGAAATTATATTCACTATATGTGGAGTGACTTGGGCGAGAGAGGTTCCTGGAACCAAAGAGTGGAACCATGAGAATTCAGATTCATTTTTGTTTCTTGAGGACAATGTTGTTGCAGCCCCAGAGCAACAAAAAATCCATACATATCACAAATGGAGAGAGAGATAGTGTGGGGGAAACAATTTGGCTTTTCATTTCCAAACATGCAGCCCCTCTACATTGCAAAAGTAGAGGATTGGTGAGTTCTTCTATGAGCTGCCTAGGATGACCCATTTTTTTTGGATGATAACATGGGGATTGGAGTCTCTCATTGGGCTTGAGGCCCCCGATTTTTTTATCTCTCATGCCTCAAGGAGGCCATTGGACAACATGTATTTTCCCCATGGATCTTCCACTTCTTAATGATGAGGGCCATTTGGTTTATTTACCAAAGGCTAAGTTGCACACTTGGGAGGATCAACTAGGACACAGGTTGTTTGAGTACCTAGTTCAGTGGTAGAGACTATCAAATGAGGAAGCGACAGGAGGAGGAGAGGAGATTTTGCAATATCCATCCTTGCAGTTGCTTGAGGACAAGCAACATTTGGGATGGGAGGAGTGTAATATTCCAAATTATCTTTCAGCTAGTTGGAATATTAATTTTTTCTTTTGTCACTTGGATGGATGAATAAGAGGGTAGGGAGACCCATAAATCTCTCTAGTAGGAATAAAACCACTTATAATGTGGATGAGGATCATAATATGAGTTGGATAAATCACCCTCATGTGTAAACGGGGGCTAAAGCATGTGGACAGGGTCAAGGTTGACCAAATAAAAAACACTGTCATGGAGGGAGTGGAGCATTATAGAGGACAATGCAATTATGATGGAGGAGTATATGCATGAGAGTTGCATATTTAATGAGTGGGACCCAAGGTGAGAAAGCTCACCAAGCATAAAAAGAAGACGATGGAATCCATAGAGGACATTCTGATTATTGATATTGTATTGGTCTTGTATGATTATTTTCATGCTTCAGTTGTTTAGCGGAGTCTGTTGTGCTATTTAGCACAAGGATTTTCCCAAGCGCGAATCCCACCCTCATCCTCAGGGGACTTCGAGTGCCTACTCAAGATAGGTATATTGAGCATAATTTCCACTATCCGGCATCAGGCCAAGCTTCAGCCATCATCCACAATGCAGTCTCTTCCAGGGTTGTGTTGTGTTGTAGGGTTGAAGTAGTGGAGGGTTGAAAAACCCAATTTTTGAGCTTGTTTTCCATTGGAGGGATCAACCCTTCATCTAGGAGGCTACCAAGGGAGGTCATTGAGCATAATTTTGACATTTGGAAGTAGGACAAGTAGCTACCATCATCTATAGTACAGTTCCCTTCAGGAATTGTGTTCTTTCAGTGAGCAACACCAGGGGAGGGTTTAGTGCCCTAATTGAGGAACTAGATTTCCAGTGAGGGGATCAGCCTTTCACCCGGGGGATCTATTGGAGGAGTTCCATCTATTTTCTACATCAGACCAGCCACCTCCTATCATCAATCTATTTGTAGTGATTATTCATCCCTAGGGATGATTTTTCTCATTCTTATATCTTGGGTATTTCCAGAAACCCTTTCTGGGTTGTCTTGGAAATGTGTTTGGGAGCCTAGAACTCTATTAAAAGAATTCTTGGAGCATTTTATCAACACACACACACACACACACATATATATATATATATATATATTTTTTTTTTTTTCTATTTTCTAGCTACATCTATTCCCTCATAGATTGCGCAGTCATAGCATTCCGACATTTTATGTATTAGCAACATTTCATATTTTGATGTATTGGATTATGGGAGGCTTGTTTGCCTAACTTGAGTGACCTTTTCCTCAAGAATTTGTACTTATTTTCTGCTAATAAACATAATGGAATGGCTCTATGATTATCTCAAGTTTTGATCTATTGATATTCACTGCATTTTTCCAGTTTATTTTCAATATTCCTGTCTTTTCCATTTTTGGACATTACAGATGTTGTATCATGGCCTCTTTCTCTTTTCGAAACAATCACGAGCAGAATTAATTTTATTATGGCAGTTGTAACATTCAATATGGGCTAGTGACCTGTCATTCCTTCCTTTTGAGATTTGTGGACGAGGTCTTCTTGAAGGGCCTCCTTTTAACCTCTTCCTTTTTTTATGGGCGAAATATGTGGTAGCCTCTCACTCTTCATGCTTCTGAATTATTCCCCTTGCGATCATCCTTGATTCATCTTGAGTAAGATTTCCAAAAATTTAATCAAATGATAGGAGAACCTTGATTTTGTTGATTGTAGTAATGAAAGTTTCCCAAATAGAAGGGATACCTTTATGAGTCATGAAAACCAACTCTATGTCATGTACATTCTCTCCAACCCTCTGTAGTTGATCTATGAGACAACGGATCCTCATAATGTATGACTGAGCAATTTCATGTTTGTTCATCTTCATTTCCTTGAGTTGATAATTTAATGTTATGATCTTATTTAGATTTTTGACTTCATACATGATAGATATATTTTAGTAAATGTCTTTATATTTTCTTAAATTCCCAACCTATGTAAGTAAATGATATTGTAAACCATCAACTATGATTTTATTTTCTTTGGAATCACCTTTCTTATATCTATTCTTGACGAAAGTGGAGGCATTTTCTAGAAGCTCAGGAATCCTTCCTTGAATGTATTCCAACACATCGTTGTTGTCATATATGATCTCTAATTTGACTTTCGATGCAAAAATGTTTGATGCATCACCTAGTTTTTCGTGCTCCTTGAAGGTAGAGGAAGACATGTTGACCTTCGCTTGTAGATATTATTTATGATAATGAGGGCTTCACTGCTTATCTTCTCTTGGGATTGTCCTTCACCTTGGCTCTGATACCATGTTAATTTTTCATATTTTTCTATGTTGTATCAATTACTTTAGCCCAAATTACTTTTTCGTTAATAGTGCATCTGAATATTAGCAGTGTAAATAACCATAAACTATAATTGAAGATAGAAAAAATGCATGCAATGAAAAAGAGTACAATAGCACAACCATAAGAGACAACATATTGGTCCAAGACCAGGGGAAAATGCCACAGTGGGGGAAACCCTTTCAAATATTCTTCTTCAATAGATCTTCATAATTTCTTTTCAACAGAGAGTACAATGAGCCCAATACATATATGCAACAGAAACAAATAGATAATATCTTCATATCTATAGATCTATAGTATCAAGAGCATGGACCTGATGGATCACCAAGTGATCTCAAATACCAAGTCCTAGATTTGAATCTAGGATGTTGTTGAAGGCTGTTCTGAAGTGACTGTGAATGAGAGACAGATGAATGTAGACATTGTGCAAGAAACTAACTATGACCCAACTCATATATACCCAGAAAATATTTTATTTGCGGCTTTAACACTCTCAGCATGTGGTTGAAGCTCCCTTAAAAATCCCTTGTTCTGAGAGTATACCATTTAATGAGTGGAAAAGGTCACAATCTAGTTTTTCTTTCATGCTAAGTTGTTTCCTTTCCAAGTAAGACTTAGTTACTTTCTTACAATTAGATTAATTTTTTTAAAGCAATATTTTTTTTAGGAGAAAAGTAGTTAACTTTTCGTTACACGCAAATTTAATTTTGTGCAAGAATTGTCATTTAATTCCCATTTGAATAGTAAATTCCTATTGGCATTCAAATTATAAAAAATAATTTCCTTCCCAGTTGAGTTAATTTTTAGAATTTTTTATTTCATTTGATTAGTCCTAGTCCTGACCTTGTATTTAATGACTCCCTTCTTGTAATCATAGTTATTCCTCTTATAACTACAACACAACACCTAAATCAATGTTTGAATGGTTTTGGCATATATAGTACATAAATTTTGAAAATATTGTTTGGATCCCTTGTTGACAATTAAATGCATATTATTTCTAATTGTATTTCCAAGAAATTAGGAAGGTGATCAAAAGACTCATCATTTTTGGCACCATTTTTGGGGAAATATCAACAATACAACTTGATTTCTTACATTTCTCTTTTATTTTTTAGTGCATTTATTTTTTAGCTACATATGTATTTTTCACTTACATGTTTCATTTTTAACCATTTTTTAAGTGTGAATTTTGATGATGGAAATAGAAGCAATAAGTCAAGAGGCTATCACTAGAGGTAAGCGTCTGTGAATTCACCACAAGGATATTTTTGTGATATTTCTATTTTCTTGAATACCAATGGTAGTATAAATATAGAAATAAAAAATTAGTACTTTAGAAAATAACTGAAAACATATTAGTGAAAGGAAAGCAATTATATATTAGAGAATGAAAGGAAAAAAAAATCCCATGAAACATGTGCAATACAAGCTTGTTACAATATGGTGAGTTATTGAAGAATATTTTGGTCAAAATACCACTAGGAAATCATTAATACATTCACATTGTAACATTCCTCCTTAATTATAACTAGAGGGATAGAATCACATTCAAAGTAAGTTGTTATTAATTAACATCCCCCCTTGATGACAAATTCCTGCATCCCCAATAAGTTATGAAGTTGAAGAAACTTTTCCTTAGTCGTGCATTTGGTGAAGATAATAATACATTTTTATTTATTAATTAACATCACCCTTTGATGAAAAATATTTCATCCCAAAGAAGTTAGGAAGTTTAATAAAATTCTCCTTAGTCATGGATTTGGTGAAGATATCAATAACTTATTATTCAGTAGAACAATACTCCAGAAAAATAACATTATAAAATACCAAACATCAAATGTAGTGAGTATAAATATCAATGTGTTTGGTCTCAGAGTGATATACTAGATTTTAATCAAGTTGGAATAAACCTTGATAGTCATATCTTAGCTCAATAAGAGCATTTGAACTAGTCCAAGCTCAGTAAGAACATGTCAGATCCACATTGATTCTTTAGCCACTTCCTTAATTTCCCTATACTCCACTTCATAAGAAAAGAGAGAAAGTTCTTAAAACTTCTTTCTCAACGATGAAATGTGACATTAACCAAGATTAAAGAGATATCTTGTAATAGGCATTATATTAGTAGTGTCTCCCATGCATTCAGAATCAGTCTAACCAAGAAGTGAAATAAACGCCTTTCTTGTATAAAATACACCATAATGGAGAGTTCTTTGAAGATATATCAGTTTTGGTTGGTTTTAAATGGTTGTTATGAGGATTTTTCATAATTCAAGTGATGGCTTATTGGAGCAGGGTTTTTAGGAAGAATTTTTGGATCAACACAAAAAAGAACCGCATAGAAAGATTCTGCATAGAAGAGTCAGTTAAAGGTCAACGTGTGGAATGCGAGAAAGGCTTTAGGCTATTTTTTGGTTTTTTTATGCATTGTAATAGGAATTACCCATGGTAAAATTATGATGCTTCTTATATTTGGACCCTAATGTAGAACTATAAAAAAATAAATTTGTGACGTAATACGTGGTCATGTTTTATGCATATATGGAGATAGACATAGAGATAGAATGTATGCTCCACATTGTAACTTGAAGGATTAGGCTAGTGAGCCATGATAATTGCAATGTAATGAAGGATTTTCCAAAGTAATACAAATCTATTTTTGGGATCATTGGTTATTGTTGCAAATTATGTTGTGAATGCTATGATCTATTTGTCATCTATTTTTTGTTCTTTGTTAATGATTAAATCAATGCATGAATTAGTGGTATACTTAAAATTTCTTTTGCATTGATAATGATAGAAATAACATAAGATCCATGTATCCTTCACCACTACAAAACTATCCAAGTTCCTAGAGTACCACATAATATTCCTCGTTTGAGATTTCATGTACTCACTGGTGATGCCAAAAGGGTGGGTGTCTGAGGGGTTTTGTTGTTTGTTTCAATTTAAACCTGAGTCTTCTCTCTACACACCAACAAATGGTTCCATTTACAAGAATAAGATTTATGGTTGAAGGGGATGTGGAGGCTAACTAAGGAAGATATACAACAATGGATATAAATAAAGGAGAAAGAATTTGCAGCAGAACAAACTAGAAACCAATAAATCAATCATGAGAAATGGTTGCAAAGGTATGTATTTACATATTTTCTTGATATTTTATTTGGTGAGTTTCTTATTGTTTTAGCTGAGTGGTTTCCAAGACTATAAGAGAATATCAAAAAATGGTGCTCCATGGTACCATATAATTGGAATCCAAAACTGATCTGAAGAGTAAATTTGGTAAACGATAAAGGCTCATGTGTGGTCAATTTCTGTTTGAAAAGTATATTGGAAGGGTATATTTTTGAATTGATGATAGAAACCACTCAGTCGTATAGCGAAGTTGAGAGGAATTATTTAAAAGGACCATGAGAGATATTTTTGAAATTACTATTTACTTGTATAAAGATGTTGTTGGGTGACAAAGGAGTGATGTCACTAGAACCTGATACCACGAGCAGTTGAATGACTTTTCATGGAATAGGGATATTGGGGGATGAATAGCGGATGGACTGAGGAAGTAAAGGAAAGGGTATAGAAAACTGAATGAGGTGGATTAATAATGCTGAAACATCATAGGGATAAAAGCATAGAAGATACAAGAAGGCTTAGACCACGAACATCAGTGCAGGAAGATAACGTGACAAAAGAAGTAAGTGGAGTGTTTCACAATGGAGTGAGATTTTGGCGTAGTAGTGAAGTGAGAGAGAGGTCCACACTAAAACATAAAATATATAGAAGAGAAACAAGAAGTCATAGATAAGGAATGAGAAGGAAACACAATATTGGAAATTGCGAAGAAATCTACATTTATCACCTATTTGATGGAGTGTCACACTTAGAATATAATGAGAGATTTCATAAGGAAAAAATAAAGGAAAAGTAAAGAGATCCTAATATCAGCTTGGAGTGAGAGGAAATAGTATATCCTAGTGAACCTACTAAGGCCATACCCTACGTCAAACCCACAATCCTAGGCACATCACCAAGTTAGGAAGTAAGATCATCCAATAAGTTGTTGCAATTAAATTTAATTAGTGAAGATAATAGTAAAATTAGTTATAATAATGGAAGTATCTAGAAAATACCTAAGGTACTAGGAAATCAACCACAAGTATCACATAGCACAAATATGCAGAGAATGGTGATGGGAATTGAGCCTTCTATGCGAATGTTGATCTTTCATAGTGCCAAATGAGAGGATTCTTAGCAATACATTTTTTTTTTGTGAGAGGCAGCTTGTAATTTCATTTAGGTACATGTTGAGTAGAGAAAGGTGGTGCACTTGGAGGCCACTTTCTAGGAACATGTTAACCTAGTATATGAAATGACGCAGCCAAAGCTGCTAAAAACCCACACTACGCATATAAAAATGCAATATTTACTTTTCCCCAAAATCACACTTTCTTATTTGAAACTGGTATCCAATAATTGGATTATTTATTTTATATAAAAGAAATAATTGCTCTCCTTATGTCATTCCATATTTATGAATCCAACTTTGGTTAAAAACTAAAAATACCAATATACACAAATATTGGCCCATAACTATACTCGTTTCAACTTTGCCAGTGATCTCAGTAACAAATTACCCTTAACCGGAGGGATGTTCACTTTAAAAACATATGTACATGAACCAATCACAATATAATGTATGCACTATTCATTAAATATAAAGAAATTTAAATGAATAAGACAATGCATTGACCATTCTAGACCGTCCTTTAAACAATCCGCATCATACAAACAAATCTTGCGAATCAGACGGTCATTGCACTCCGTCCCTCACTAACTGCCAATCCGAAAATTATCACAAATAAAACTAACCTGATGGTTAATGTCTCAAATCTGTGTGATATAAGTGGTTGTTTTAGTGAAACGTGTCACTACCTAAGGCTAATCGCACAGTCCCATAAAATTACCATTTCCCATTTCAGATCATGTGAAAACTACTTACCAGTTTACAAAAAATGCTCTGTCATTCAGTTTACGTGAGAAATGCGACTGTGGCTTCTTCTTGCTTATCCAATTAGACACGGTTTCTACTTTGTTCAACGCAGAGTCTTCTTCCTTTTTCTCTGAATCGAGTATTGGAATTTCGTAGGCCAAATCTGCTTCATAGATTCCATGAAAATTATATATATGAAACTCACCACATCTTCATGAGATGAATTATTATTTCAAAAACTCAAATCCGATTCCCCCTATTCTTCACACTTCTACGTAGTCACTTATGACATCAATTTGAAGGGCCAATTTCTGTGTAATGGCATTGATCCAAGAGGATTCGAGCCATGGATCTGCGTCCACTTTGAATTTGATGACCAATATTTGAATTAATGACTAATATTTTTCATACGGTATTCATGTAGAATCGTAACATGAATTTTGACCTCACATTTTCTGAATTCATCTTCTTTCATTCTGTCCATAATTTCACTATTCAATTGGGTTTTAAACCCAATATCCATACAGAATGCAGAAAGGTATGGATATTGGGTTTAATGAATGCAGATATTTGATTCTACCAGATTCAATCTGCATACATATATTGTGCAAAAACACTAATTAACATATAAATCAATCATTCATTACACACCATTCAAATTTGAATACATTGTTCATTTAGTCTCTTTCATTATGAAAACCCTCTGATTTATTCATAAATCAAAACTCAATAAATCAATGCACACTTAATAATTTAGAAATCGATTCCCTATATACATAAATAGATATTTATGCAGTTCTTCTCTCTAGCCTGATTTTCTAATCTATGGCATTTTCACTCACTCTCTGGATCGTAGGCTTCCAATCCAAACTCCATCTTTCTGAAACTGAATTCCCACCATCTTTTGGGACTTTACAATTTATACAAATGGTTCTGAAACCAATTTTGGTTTCAGATCCTTTATCTTCCCAACAAAACCCTAAATATCCTCTAAGTCCTCATTTGACTCAACTAATCCCTAAGGATCCTCTCTCATCCTAAAATCATGAACCAATTCCTAATCTAAGATTTACAAATAATTTCCAAATCTCTCATTCCCCTAATTCTCTCATGTTCTCTAACGTTCGAGAACATTTAAAAATGGCTCACAAATAATTAATAAATTCCTATTCTAAATGTCTCACTTAATTCACTCAAGATATTTAAAATTACATCAATTTAATACATAAGAAACCAATCTTCTTTGCAACACAAGACAGCTATGTCTATCACAATACAAATAAATTTCTGAGCCTAATGCTCCTGCATCAGACTCCCAAGGTTAAAATAATCATGATCTCTGTTTTGCTGCTTTCCATAAGATTCATTGTCTTCATCATTCTTCAACTGCATTTTTCCAGGCTTCCATACTTTATTCTGCATCTTCCCACTAGCTATACTTTCACAGTATACTCTTGTCTTCCTCTTGCTACTGTTTCTTTCCTTTCCTACTGTTGTCCTCTTCTGAGACACTTTCACCATTAGCCTTCTTATCGATTCAATTTCTTTGTCTAATATATCTTTTGAATGCTGATTTATTTCACCTTTTGATTGCCGCACCTTTATTCTTACTGCCACCCTGACATCATTACCCTCTTGTTTTCTGCAAATGGTAACTTTTTCCTGATTGTCACTTATGAAAATTTCTTTGTATTCTTTCTTCAGTAATTTCTTGGACTCGTATTTAGTCTGCCATTTAATGCCATCTTCTTTTCTTTGCTTTAATTTTTTCTCCTGGACCAAACATTATTTAGTCTTTTCAATAGTACCTATAATCATAAACCAATTATCTGAATTAAAATAATAAGGCTTCATTTCATTTTCTTATTTTGGCAACATCTCAGTATGTTGCTTCAAATTCTTTAACGAACTCTCGATACTATTAGTTAGTCTCTCTTCCACATCATCCATTTCAAGGATGTCTCTTTGCTCTGGTTCATAAAAATGAACTTTTTCATTCTCATTCAGCTTTGACTTTACAGCCTGAAAACTTATTCTTTGTTTTTCTAGCCTCTTCTCCAAAATACTTAACTCATGCCACAACTTTTTCATCTCATTTGAAAAAGTCCTTGTACAATCCTCACTATCTTCTTCTTTGTCACAAGTCAAGTTTCCTGGTGACACTACCTCTTCATTCTTCATCAGAATAATATTCTGATCCTCCATATTTGTAATAGTTTTAGTTGTCTGTTCATCACCCTTTCTTTGGTCATTTAAGAAAATCAAATTATCTTTGTTATTACCAATAACAAATTCCTCATCATCAGACGTAATTGTCACACGTCCACTAAAACAATTTCTTTCAGAAAACAAGGAATTTATGAACTCCTTTTGTTGCAATAACTCAACTCGATCTTCATCTGAAAGATAGTCATCATCATATTTTTCTTGGCAAATTTCAGCCTCACTCAATACAGTTCCATAAATTGGTTTTTCTTATGCGATATTTGCATTCACACACAACTTGTTAGTTTTAAAACCATAAGACCTTATGGTCTCATTTGATGATTTAATGACTAAATCCTCATGCTGTTCCAAATCCTCTATATATTTCAGAAATTCTTCAATGGTATTTTCTTCAAACCCCTTAAGCCTTTCAATTGATTGCTTGATACCCTTCTCCATTTATTCCTTCTTTTGGCCATCACCATGAGTTAAATTTCCTCTGCTTTCAATATGTTGAAAAGAAAAACTTTTCCCCAACTGTGTATGGACATTTACATGAGATATGGTTGTCCCATTTTTTTTCTTCATTTATGACAATATCAATAGTTTTTCCTTCTTCACATGCTCTTCCTATAAACATAAAAAATTTATCAGATTTAAAATCATGTGACCTCTTGGTCTCACTTGAAGTTTCAGTCTACAATTCTTTCTCCAAATACTCATTTATTCTGAATATTTTTTCCTTCAGCTGAGCATTTATCATTTTCTCTTTCTTCATTTGTAGCTTATGCCACCTTACTTTTTTTCTTACAAGAAAACCACACCTCTGGTCTTCCTCATTCCTCTGTAACAAATCCGGCAACACTTCAATTTGGACTGCTATCTCAACTTTCTCTCTCTCATACCCTTCCCTACTTAACTTTCTCTGTATGCCATTTTCCTTGGCATCTTCTTTCTTCACTTTTATTCTGTTTTGGTCTTTCTCAGAACCTTTGCTATTTCTACTATGTCTATTCGTAGTCATATTCTTCTCAATTTTTGTCTTCATGAGTTTCTCACTCATTCATCATGAGCTGTACTAAAGCCTCTGCAACAACGAGTCCTCCCTACTGCCACTTACCTCATCAATCCCCTCTCTGGACTTGGTCTTTTGGAAAGCACTGGTTCTCTATTCTCTGGAACCTCTTGAGCATTCCTCTCTGCTCATTTTGGGTTTCAACTTATCTGCACCTTTTAAGAACACAACTTTCCTTTTTTTATTCAACCTCTATTGGAATTATTCAAGTTTATACTACAATCTTATTTCAATTAGAAACCTTTAATCGCTTCCTTAATCACTGCTCTTAAAGTTGTGATCTTATTTCCTTAAGATTTTCTTCAACTGTCTGCAACTTGAATTCTGCAAACATAATCTTCAAACAAAATTAAAATACCTCACCTTCAATATTTGTTTCAACACTCATTTGTACTTGTTTCTGCAAATTATTCCAATATTCTGCTACAATGCATGTTGTCTATCAGACTCAAATCTAATCTCCTATTCCTTTCTTCCATCACCATTGTACCTTGTCTAAAATACAACTGTTGCCAATCAGATTTAAAATATGAGCTTCCCTTATTTCCTTCATCACGCATGCATTTTGTACCAAAAAAAAAAAAAAATCTTCAAAAGTGCTTTGCCAGCTCTGATACCACAAATGACGTAGCCAAAGCCGCTCAAAACCCACACTACACATATAAAAATGCAATATTTACTTTTCCCCAAAATCACACTTTCTTATTTGAAACTGGTAACCAATAATCGGATTATTTATTTTATATAAAATAAATAATTACTCTCCTTATGTCATTCCATATTTACGAATCCGATTTTGGTTAAAAACTAAAAATACCAACATACACAAATATTGGCCCATAGCTATACCCATTTCAACTTTGCCAGAGATCTCAGTAATAAATTACAATTTGTTTAATATCCACTTAACCGGAGGGCTCTTCACTTTAAAAACATATGTACAGGAACCAATCACAAGATAGTGTATGCGCTATTCATTATATATAAAGCAATTTAAATGAATAAGACAATGCGTTGACCATTCTAATCCTTCCTTTAAACAATCTGCATCATACAAACAAATCTTGTGAATTGGACGATCATCGCACTCCGTCCCTCTCTAACTGCCAATCCGACAATTATCACAAATACAATAACCTAATGGTTAATGTCTCAAATTTGTGTGATATAAGTGGTTTTTGCAGTGCCACATGTCACTGCCTAAGGCTAATCGCACAGTCCCACAAAAAGACCATTTCCCATTTCATATCACGCAAAAACTACTTACCAGTTTACAAAAACTGCTCCGTCATTTAGTTTACCTGAGAAATGCGACTGTGGATTATTCTTGCTTATCCACTTAGTCACGGTTTCTACCTTTTTTCAATGCAGAGCCTTCTTCATTTTTCTCTGAATCGAGTATTGGAATTTCGTAGGCCAAATCTGCTTCACGGATTCCATGAAAATTATATATATGAAACTCTTCACATCTTCATGAGATGAATTTTTATTTCAAAACTCAAATCCGATTCCACCATATTCTTGTGACTTCTACGAAGTCACTTATGAAATCAATTTGACGGGCCAATTTCTATGTAATGGCATCGATCCAAGAGGAATTGAGCCATGGACCTGCGTCCACTTTGAATTTGATGAGAAATCTTTGAATTAATGACTAATATTTTTCATACGATATTAATGTAGAATCATAACATGAATGTTGACCTCACATTTTATGAATTCATATTCTTTTGTTCTATCCATAATTTCACTATTCAATTGGGTTTTAAACCCAATATCCATACCTTTCTGCATGTTGTTCCATTGTCACCATCGATCCATTCTGTGATCGATGGTTGCTTGTCTATCCTATGATTTGATTATGCCGAATTCAATATACACACATATATTGTGTAGAAACACCAATTCACATATAAATCAATCATCCATTACACACCATTCAAATTCGAATACTTTGTTCATTCGGTCTCTTACATTATGCAAACCCTCTGATTTATTCATAAATCAAAACTCAATAAATCAATGCACACTTAATAATTTAGAAATCGAGTTCCTATATACTTAAACATATATTTACACAGTTCTTCTCTCTGGCCTGATTTTCTAATATATGGCCTTTTTACTCACTTTCTGGCCCATAGGCTTCCAATCCAAACTCTATCTATCTAAAACTGAATTCCCACTATCTTTTGAGAATTTACAATTTATACAAATGGTTCTGAAACAAATTTTGGTTTCAGATCCTTTATCTTCTCAACAAAACCATGAATATCCTCTAAGTCCTCATTTGAATCAACTAATCCCTAAGGATTCTCTCTCATCCTAAAATCATGAACCAATTCCTAATCTAAGATTTAAAAATAATTTCCAAATCTCCGATTCCCCTAATTCTCTCATGTTCTCCAACATTTGGGAACATTTACAAAATGGCTCACAAATAATTAATAAATTCCTATTCTAAATGTTTCACTTAATTCACTCAAGATATTTAAAATTACATCAATTTAATACATAAGAAACTAATCTTCTTTGAAACACAAAACCCCTATCTCTATCAAAATACAAAGAAATTTCTGAGCCTAATGCTCCTTCATTAGAATCCCATGGTTAAAATAATCATGATTTCCTGATCATGTGCTTTTAATATTTGTATTCTTGGATCCCATACTCTGTTTTGCTACTGTCCATAAGCTTCATTGTCTTCATCATTCTTTAGCTTCATTTTTACAGGCTTCCATACTTTATTTTGCATCTTCCCGCTAGCTATACTTTCATAGTCTATTCTTGTCTTCCTCTTGTTGTTGTTTCTTTCCTTTCCGACTGCTTTATTATTCTGAGACACTTTCACACTAGCCTTCTTATCGATTCAATTTATTTGTCTAATATATCTTCTGAATGCTGATTTCTTTCACCTTTTGATTGCTGAACTTTTATTCTTACTACCGCCCTGTCATCCTTACCCTCTTGTTATCTGCAACTGGTAACTTTTTCCTAATTGTCACTTATGACAATTTCTTTGTCTTCTTTCTTCAGCAATTTCTTGGACTGGTATTTAGTCTTCCATTTACTGCCATATTCTTTTCTTTGCTTTAATTTGTTCTCTTGGAACAAACATTATTTAGTCTTTTCAACAGTACCTGCAATCATAAACCAATTATCCGAATTAAAATAATAAGGCTTCATTGCCTTTTATTCTTTTGGAAACATCTCAGTATGCTGCTTCAAATTCTTTAAAGAACTCTCGAGACTATCAGTTAGTCTCTCTTCCACATCATCCATTTCAAGGATGTCTCTTTTCTCTAGTTCATAAAAATGAACTTTTTCATTCTCATTCAGGTCTAACTTTAAAACCTGAACACTTATTCTTTTTTTTTCTAGCCTCTTCTCCAAAATACTTAACTCAATGCACAAATCTTTGATCTCATTTGAAAAATTCCTTGTACAATCCTCACTATATTCTTCTTTGTCACAAGTCAAGTTTCCTGGTGACACTACCTCTTCATTCTTCATCAGAATAGTATTATGATCCTCCATCTCTATAATAGTTTTAGTTGTATGTTCATCACTCTTTCTTTGGTCATTTAAGAAAATCAAATAAACTTTGTTATTACCAATAACGAATTCCATATCATTAGACATAATTGTCACACCTCCACTGAAACAATTTATTTCATAAAACAAGGAATTTATGAACTCCTTTTGTTACAATAACTCAACTTGATCTTCATCTGAAAGATAATCATCATCATATTTTGCTTGGAAACTTTCAGCCTCACTCAATACAGTTCAATAAAATGGTTTGTCTTCTTTGATACCTGCATTCACACACAACTTGTTAGTTTTAAAACCATAAGACCTTATGGTCTCATTTGATGATTTAATCACTAAATCCTCCTGCTATTCCAAATCCTATATATATTTCAGAAACTCTTCAATGGTCTTTTCTTCAATCCCCTTAATCCTTTCAATTGATTGCTTGATACCCTTCTCCATTTCTTCCTGCTTTTGTCCATCTTCATGAGTTAAATTTCCTCTACTTTCAATATGTTGAAAAGTAAAAATTTTCCTCAACTGTGTATGGAAATTTACATGAGATCTGGATGTCCCATTTTCTTCTTCCTTTATGAAAATATCAGCAGTTTGTCCTTCTCCACATATTCTTCCTGTAAACATAAAAAATTTATCAGATTTAAAATCATGTGACCTCTTGGTCTCACTTTAAGTTTCAGTCTTCAATTATTTCTCCAAATACTAATTTATTCTGAATAATTTTTCCTTCAGCTGAGCATTTACCATTTTCTCTTTCTTCATCTGTAGCTTATGCCACCTTAATTTTTTTCTTACAAGAAAACCACACCTCTGGTCTTCCTCATTCCTCTGTAACAAATCAAACAACACTTCAAGTTGGACTTCTATCTAATATTTCTCTCTCTCATACTCTTCCCTACTTAACTGTCTTTGTATTCCATTTTCCTTGGCATCTTCTTTATTCACTTTTATTCTGTTGTGGTCTTTCCCAGAACCTCTGATATTTCTACTATGACTATCAGTAGTCATATTCTTCTCCATTTTTGTCTTCATGAGTTTCTCACTCATTCATCATAAGTTGTACTAAAGCCTCTGCAATAGCAAGTCCTCCCTACTACCACTTACCTCATCAATCCCCTCTATGGACTTGGTCTTTTGGCAAGCACTGGTTCTCTATTCTCTGGAACCTCTTGAGCATTCCTCTCTGCTCCTTTTGGGCTTCAACTCATCTGCACCTTTTAAGAACACAACTGTCCTTTTTTTGTCTAACCTATGTTGGAATTCTTCAAGGTTTTTCCACATTCTTCTTTCACTTAGAAACCTTTACTCGCTTCCATCATCACTGCTCTTAAAGTTGTGATCTTATTTCTTTTATATCAAATAAATAATTACTCTCCCTATGTCATTCCATATTTACGAATCTGACTTTGGTTAAAAACTAAAAATACCAACATACATAAATATTCTCCCATAGCTATACTCGTTTCAACTTTTCCAGCGATCTCAGTAACAAATTACAATTTGTTTAATATCGACTTAACCATAGGGCTCTTCACTTTAAAAATATATGTACAGGAACAAATAACAAGATAGTGTATGCGCTATTCATTATATATAAAGCAATTTAAATCAATAAGACAATGTGTTGACCGTTCTAATCCGTCCTTTAAACAATCCGCATCATACAAACAAATCTTGTGAATCAGATGGTCATCGCACTCCGTCCCTCTCTAACTACCAATCCGACAATTATCACAAATACAAATAACCTGATGGTTAATGTCTCAAAGCTGTGCGATATAAGTGGTTTTTTCAGTGCCACCCGTCACTGCCTGAGGCTAATCACACAATCCCATAAAAATACCATTTCCCATTTCAGATCACGCGAAAAATAATTACCATTTTACAAAGACCATTCCGTCATTCAGTTTACCTAAGAAATGCGACTATGGTTTCTTCTTGCTTATCCACTTACTCACGGTTTCTACTTTGTTCAATGCAGAGCCTTCTTCCTTTTTCTCTGAATCGAGTATTGGAATTTCGTAGGCCAAATCTGCTTCATAGATTCCATGAATATTATATATATGAAACTCCCCACATCTTCATGAGATGAATTTTTATTTTAAAAACTCAAATCCGATTCCACACTATTCTTCATACTTCTACGCAGTCACTTATGACATCAATTTGAAGGGTCAGTTTCTGTGTAATGGCATTGATCCAAGAGGAATTGAGCCATGGACCTGCGTCCACTCTGAATTTGATGACCAATCTTTGAATTAATGACTAATATTTGTCATAAGGTATTCATGTAGAATCGTAAAATGAATGTTGACCTAGAATTTTATGAATTCATCTTCTTTCATTCTATCCATAATTTCACTATTCAATTGGGTTTTAAACCCAATATCCATACCTTTCTGCACGTTGTTCCATTGTCACCATCGATCCATTCTGTGATCGATGGTTTCTTGTCTATCCTCTGATTCAATTTTTCTGAATTCAATTTGCATACATATATTGTGCAGAAACACTAATTCACATATAAATAAATCATTCATTACACACCATTCAAATTCAAATACTCTGTTCATTCGATCTCTTTCATTATGCAAACCCTCTGATTTATTCATAAATCAAAACTCAATAAATCAATGCACAGTTAATATTTCAGAAATTGAGTCCCTATATAATTAAACATATATTTACACAGTTCTTCTCTCTGGCCTGATTTTCTAATCTATGGCCTTTTCACTCACTCTTTGGCCCGTAGGCTTCCAATCCAAAATCTATCTATCTAAAAATGAATTCCCACTATATTTTGAGGCTTTAAAATTTATACAAATGGTTCTGAAACCAATTTTGGTTTCAGATCCTTTACCTTCTCAACGAATCCCTGAATATTCTCTAAGTCCTCATTTGACTAAACTAATCCCTAAGGATCCTCTCTCATCCTAAAATCATGAACCAATTCCCTATCTAAGATTTAAAAATAATTTCCAAATCTCTCATTCCCCTAATTCTCTCATGTTCTCCAACATTCGAGAACATTTACAAAATGGTTCACAAATCATTAATAAATTCCTATTCTAAATGTCTCACTTAATTCACTCAAGATATTTAAAATTACATCATTTTAATAAATAAGAAACCAATATTCTTTGAAACACAAGACCCCTATTTCTATCACAATACAAAGAACTTTATGAGCCTAATGCTCCTGCATCAGACTCCCAAGGTTAAAATAATCATGATCTCCTGATCATGTGCTTTTAATATTTTTCTTTTTGGATCCCATACTCTGTTTTGCTGTTGTCCAAAAGCTTCATTGTCTTCATCATTATTTAGTTGCATTTTTACAGGCTTCCATACTTTATTCTGCATCTTCCCACTAGCTATACTTTCACAATATGTTCTTGTCTTCCTCTTGCTGCTGTTTCTTTCCTTTCCTACTGTTGTCTTCTTCTAAGGCAATTTCACAATTAGCATTCTTATCAATTCAATTTCTTTGTCTAATATATCTTCTGAATGATGATTTCTTTCACCTTTTGATTGCTGAACTTTTATTCTTACTGTCGCCCTGTCATCCTTACCCTCTTGTTTTCTGCAACTGGTAACTTTTTTCTGATTATCACTTATGAAAATTTCTTTATCTTATTTCTTCAGCAATTTCTTGCAATGGTATTTAATCTGGCATTTACTGCCATTTTCTTTTCTTTGATTTATTTTGTTCTCCTAGATCAAACATTCTTTAGTATTTTCAACAGTACCTGCAGTCATAAACCAATTATCCAAATTAAAATAATAAGGCTTCATTGCATTTTCTTCTTTTGGCAACATATCAGTATGCTGCTTCAAATTCTTCAAAGAACTATCGAGACTATCAGTTAGTATCTCTTCCACATCATCCATTTCAAGGATGTCTCTTTTCTCTGGTTCATAAAAATAAACTTTTTCATTCTCATTCAGGTCTGACTTTAAAACCTGAACACTTATTCTTTTTTTTTTTTTCTAGCCTCTTCTCCAAAATACTTAACTCAATGCACAAATCTATCATCTCATTTGAAAAAGTCCTTGTACAATCCTCACTATATTCTTCTTTGTCACAAGTAAAGTTTCCTGGTGACACTACCTCTTCATTCTTCATCAGAATAGTATTATGATCCTCCATCTCTGTAATAGTTTTAGTTGTCTGTTCATCACTCTTTCTTTGGTCATTTAATAAAATCAAATTCTCTTTGCGATTACCAATAATGAATTCCATATCATTAGACATAACTGTCACACCTCCACTGAAACAATTTCTTTATAAAACAAGAAATTTATGAACTCCTTTTGTTGCAATAACTCAACTTGACCTTCATCTGAAAGACAATCATAATCATATTTTGCTTGGCAACTTTTAGCCTCACTCAATACAGTTCAATAAAATGGTTTGTCTTCTTTGATACCTGCATTCACACACAACTTGTTAGTTTTAAAACCATAAGACCTTATGGTCTCATTTGATGATTTAATCACTAAATCCTCCTCCTATTCCAAATCCTCTATATATTTCAGAAATTCTTCAATGGTCTTTTCTTCAATCCCCTTAATCCTTTCAATTTATTGCTTGATAACCTTCTCCATTTCTTCTTGCTTTTGGCCATCTTCATGAGTTAAATTTCCTCTGCTTTCAATATGTTGAAAAGTAAAACTTTTCCTCAACTGTGTATGGAAATTTACATGAGATCCGGATGTCCCATTTTCTTCTTCCTTTATGACAATATCAACGGTTTTTCCTTCTCCACATGTTCTTCCTGTAAACATAAAAAATTTATTAGATTTAAAATCATGTGACCTCTTGGTCTCACTTGAAGTTTCAATCTTCAATTATTTCTCCAAATACTCATTTATTTTGAATAATTTTTCCTTCAGCTGAGCATTTACCATTTTCTCTTTCTTCATCTATAGCTTATGCCACCTTACTTTTCTTCTTACAAGAAAACCACACCTCTGGTCTTCCTCATTCCTCTGTAAAAAATCAAATAACACTTCAAGTTGGACTGCTATCTCATATTTCTCTCTCTCATACTCTTCCCTACTTAACTGTCTTTGTATTCCATTTTCCTTGGCATTTTCTTTCTTCACTTTTATTCTGTTGTGGTCTTTACCAGAACCTCTGATATTTCTACTATGGCTATCAGTAGTCATCTTCTTCTCCATTTTTGTCTTCATGAGTTTCTCACTCATTCATCATGAGCTGTACTAAAGCCTCTGCAATAGCAAGTCCTCCCTACTACTACTTACCTCACCAATCCCCTCTCTGGACTTGGTCTTTTGGCAAGCACTGGTTCTCTATTCTCTGGAACCTCTTGAGCATTCCTCTCTGCTCCTTTTGGGCTTCAACTCATCTGCACCTTTTAAGAACACAAATGTCCTTTTTTTTATCTAACCTATGTTGGAATTCTTCAAGGTTTTGCCACATTCTTCTTTCACTTAGAAACCTTTACTCGCTTCCTTCATCATTGCTCTTAAAGCTGTGATCTTATTTCTTTTGTATAATATAAATAATTACTCTCCCTATGTCACTCCATATTTATGAATTGGAATTTGGTTAAAAACAAAAAATACCAACATACATAAATATTGGCCCACAACTATACTCATTTTAACTTTGCCAACGATCTTAGTAACAAATTACAATTTGTTTAATATCCACTTAATCGAAGGGCTCTTCACTTTAGAAACATATGTACAGGAACCAATAACCAGATAATGTATGCGATATTCATTATATATAAAGCAATTTAAATCAATAAGACAATATGTTGACCATTCTAATCTGTCCTTTAAACAATCCACATCATACAAACAAATCTTGTGAATCGGACGGTCATCGCACTCCGTCCCTTTCTAACTACCAATCCGAAAATTATCGCAAATAAAACTAACCTGATGGTTAATGTCTCAAAGTTGTGCGATATAAGTGGTTTTTGCAGTGCCACCCGTCATTGCCTGAGGCTAATCGCACAATCCCATAAAAATACCATTTCCCATTTTAGATCATGCGAAAAATACTTACCAGTTTACAAAGACCATTCCGTCATTCAGTTTACCTAAGAAATGCCACTGTGGCTTCTTCTTGCTTATCCACTTAGTCACTTTTTCTACTTTGTTAAACGTAGAGCCTTCTTCCTTTTTCTTTGAATCGAGTATTGGAATTTTGTAGGCCAAATCTGCTTCACGGATTCCATGAAGATTATATATATGAAACTCCCCACATCTTCATGAGATGAATTTTTATTTCAAAAACTCAAATCCGATTCCACACTATTCTTCATACTTCTACGCAGTCACTTATGAAATCAATTTGAAGGGCCAGTTTCTATGTAATGGAATTCGTCCAAGAGGAATTGAGCGATGGACCTACGTCCACTCTGAATTTGATGACCAATCTTTGAATTAATGACTAATATTTTTCATACGGTATTCATGTAGAATCGTAACATGAATGTTGACCTCACATTTTATGAATTCATCTTCTTTCATTCTATCCATAGTTTCACTATTCAATTGGGTTTTAAACCCAATATCCATACCTTTCTGCATGCTGTTCCATTGTCACCATCGATCCATTCTGTGATCGATGGTTGCTTGTCTATCCTCTGATTTGATTCTGCCGAATTCAATCTACATACATATATTGTGCAGAAACAATAATTCACATATAAATCAATCATTCATTACACGCCATTCAAATTCGAATACTCTGTTCATTCGATCTCTTTCATTATGCAAACCCTCTGATTTATTCATAAATCAAAACTCAATAAATCAATGCACACTTAATATTTCAGAAATCGAGTCCCTATATAATTAAACAGATATTTACACAGTTCTTCTCTCTGGCCCGATTTTCTAATCTATGGCCTTTTCACTCAATCTCTGGCCCGTAGGCTTCCAATCCAAGCTCTATCTATCTAAAACTGAATTCCCACTATATTTTGAGGCTTTACAATTTACAAAAATGGTTCTGAAACCAATTTTGGTTTCAGATCCTTTACCTTCTCAACAAAACCCTGAATATCCTCTAAGTCCTCATTTGAATCAACTAATCCCTAAGGATCCTCTCTCATCCTAAAATCATGAACCAATTCCTAATCTAAGATTCACAAATATTTTCCAAATCTCTCATTCCCCTAATTCTCTCATGTTCTCCAACATTCGGGAACATTTACAAAATGGCTCACAAATAATTAATAAATTCCTATTCTAAATGTCTCACTTAATTCACTCAAGATATTTAAAATTACATCATTTTAATACATAAGAAACCAATATTCTTTGAAACACAAGACCCCTATGTCTATCAAAATACAAAGAACTTTATGAGCCTAATGCTCCTGCATCATACTTTCAAGGTTAAAATAATCATGATCTCCTGATCATGTGCTTTTAATCTTTTTCTTCTTGGATCCCATACTCTGTTTTGCTGTTGTCCATAAGCTTCATTGTCTTCATCATTCTTCAGCTGCATTTTTATAGGCTTCCATACTTTATTCTGCATCTTCCCACTAGCTATAATTTCACAGTCTGTTCTTGTCTTCCTCTTGTTGCTGTTTCTTTCATTTCCTACTGTTGTCTTCTTTTGAGGCACTTTCACAATTAGCATTCTTATCAATTCAATTTATTTGTCTAATATATCTTCTGAATGATGATTTCTTTCACCTTTTGATTGCTGAAATTTTATTCTTACTGCCACCCTGTCATCCTTACCCTCATGTTTTCTGCAACTGGTAACTTTTTCCTAATTGTCACTTATGAAAATTTCTTTGTCTTCTTTCTTCAGCAATTTATTGGACTGGTATTTAATCTGCCATTTACTTCCATCTTATTTTCTTTGCTTTAATTTTTTCTCTTAGACAAAAGGTTCTTTAGTCTTTTCAACAGTACCTGCAATCATAAACCAATTATCCAAATTAAAATAATAAGGCTTCATTGCCTTTTCTTCTTTTGGAAAAATCTCAGTATGCTGCTTCAAATTATTTAAAGAACTCTCGAGACTATCAGTTAGTATCTCTTCCACATCATCCATTTGAAGGATGTCTCTTTGCTCTGGTTCATAAAAATGAACTATTTCATTCTCATTCAGCTCTGACTTTATAACCTGAAGACTTATTCTTTATTTTTCTAGCTTCTTCTCCAAAATACTTAACTCATGCCACAAATTTGTCATCTCATTCGAAAAAGTCCTTGTACAATCCTCACTATCTTCTTCTTTGTCACAAGTAAGTTTCCTGGTGACACTACCTCTTCATTCTTCATCATAATAGTATTCTGATCCTCCATCTCTGTAATAGTTTTAGTTGTCTGTTCATCACTCTTTCTTTGGTCATTTAAGAAAATCAAATTCTCTTTGTTATTACCAATAAAAATTTCCATATCATCAGACGTAACTGTCACACCTCCACTAAAACAATTTCTTTCACAAAACAAGGAATTTATGAACTCCTTTTGTTGCAATAACTCAACTTGATGTTCATCTGAAAGACAATAATCATCATATTTTTCTTGGAAACTTTCAGCCTCACTCAATACAGTTCCATAAAATGGTTTGTCTTCTGCGATACCTACATTAAGACACAACTTGTTAGTTTTAAAACCATAAGATCTTATGGTCTCATTTGATGATTTAATCACTAAATCCTCCCATTGTTCCAAATCCTCTATATATTTCAGAAATTCTTCAATGGTATTTTCTTCAATCCCCTTAAGCCTCTCAATTGATTGCTTGATACCCTTCGCCATTTCTTCCAGCTTTTGGCCATCATCATGAGTTAAATTTCCTTTGCTTTCAATATGTTGAAAAGTAAAACTTTTCCCCAACTGTGTATGGACATTTACATGAGGGATTTTCTGATGGAGCATCAAGATGGTCTCAAAATTTAGCCGTTGCTGCCTGGGTCATTTACCACCCTAACCAATCACCTCTGTGTTCAAACGGTGTGTCTATCGGTTCAGAAACAAATAATCAGGTAGAATATGACGCCATCATCGGACTTATGTGCAACACCCTTAATCGGGGCATTCGCCATATGCATATCTACCTCGATTCCTAGTTAGTAGTATCTCAGCTAAAAAAAACATTTGAGATAAGAGATACACATCTGTTTAGAAAATATTTTCATGCCAAAAGATTAAGAAGACAATTTGACTATATCACATTTTCACATGTACCAAGGAGTCAAAACCAAACAGCTGATCGCATAGCTAACAATATCCTAAACTGGAATGCATCTTGAATAAACCATCATACATAAAACCAAAACTATCGATATCCATTAGCATAACAAAATACATAAACCGAAATAGGTGATACATCATGTAGAGCCGCAAAAAATATCTCTCATATATATATATATATATATCAAAATATGTATATCTAAGTACATAAAATAGTGTCACTGGCCCAATATCCAGCCCAAAGATACAAAAGTCGTCAAAAATAAGGGAAGCATCCTCATAACGGGTGCCTTCCCTATTTACAAAACTACTCTAGGGGGGTGCCCCTTCAAGGGGGGCACTTGGACCCACCACTGCTCCCGGTACCACCATCGAAGCTACTGTCGCAACTGCGATCGCCACCCGACATAGAGTGGGCCGATAATCCCTCTCGTGGGACATCACTGTCTCTAACCAAACCTCCTCTAATTCATCCATGAAACCTCGAGCAAGCATAGGTACACTTGACCGCAGAAGTCCTCAAGATCAGTCACCTGAGCTGTCAGTGCTGCAATGCGCGCCTCTACCGCATCAATAGGAGCTCTCTCGGTCACAACCTCTATTGATATTCTACCCTCACCTGAGGATCCAACACCATCTCTGCCAGGACCATCAGCACCACCACCTGGTCCACCTACATCATCGCGTGCCTGACCACCCCGAGGTCGTCGCGAAGGATTAGGACCCACCAGCGGGCCACGGGGCAACCTATTTCGCCAACATCTACACGAGTAACCAAAATAATTTTAGTGTCACTAACAAAACACGTAAGTACGTACATACTCAAGCAAATGTAAAAAAAATATAACACATACCTGCAGGTCCCCAAACATAACCAAAAGGGAGACCTATGTTTGGGTCACCCTGGAAGTCCATTCCCGCATACAGGTATGGAAAGAACATATGTGGGTTGGCTTCGAACCAGGCCTCTCTCATTGCGTTCCAATAATGCCTCACCATTCCACCACTGCCCTGCAGCAGCACTGGAGCCCACCTCCTCATATGTGGCTCCCATGGCCCCCCAATAGGCACTGCCACCACCGGCCTCAACAACACCACCCTCTCATACATGATGCTGCACAAGATGCTGACATATGCAAATGACTTAAATCCACGTTGGACCTTGTTTAGCTGCGACACCATCCTGTCAAAACAAAAGCAGGCGAAGTCGAAAAAATGCTCGAACCTCAACTGATGCAAAACTCCAACTTGCGGGCCAGATGCCCGATGTGGAGCAATTGACCCTGCCAATCATACAATCATTGCCACAGCACACTGATTTGCCACATCTGTAACTAATGCAATGCTGATGCATCCCTCTGTAAGAGGTGCCCCCCCGCAATGATGCCTCCAGAATCTATCTAGGTTCACTCTCCTAAAGGGGTCTGGGTACCTCAGTGCCTCACCCTGAGGCAGTAACCTGGTCACAAAGTAGATATTTGTCTCGGGATGGATCACCAAGTTTGTCCCCCGCAACAAGAACATGTTACACCTCCTACGCAAGTGTTGTATAATGTAGCACAATAAATGGTCCTGCAACCGAAGAAACTCATTTTCAACAAACTTCAAAAGGCCCCATCTGGCCAATTGACGTCGTGCCCTAGCATCAGCAGCTAGACTGGTTCGGATCTTGGCCCAGTCCTCCTCCCTCCACAATAACTTGTCATCAACATAGGTACCCATCAGTACAGAGAAAAAACCCAAAAAATAGACAAAAAATGAAAAAAAATTTGTCACCTCGGCCTTTTTGTGCCTGTCCCTCAAATAGGCACGCTTAGCGTGCGCCTATATTTTTCACAGGCGCACCCAAGGTGTGCTAAAATTTGGGAACAGAGTACCCTCGCACTCTTGCCCCTCAAAAGTACGCGCAATGAAGGTGCGCTTTTGCCTATATCACTTGAGTAATCTAGGGAAAAAGTCACCCAAATTCCATAAAAACCCAATGTGTATGGCCCCCGGCACCATCAAACTATAAAAATTAAAATGCAGGACATCATGGAAGTTACCTCGACATAGTATCGTTAGTCCCTGGTACACGGGCTGACCGCAACGGAAAGGAATGTTACATAAACACCTTTGACCTCTCAAACCTCAACAAGTACAAATGACTTGAATAAGGGCCATATTCATCTATTTATCTCCCTTTTAAAAATCTTCGGATGGCCATAACAGGAGATCAGAAGGTCCATTCTGCAAACCGTAAGTTGCACCATCATCAATACTCCATGATGAACGGAAGCGATGCCACACATTCGCTTTCCAGAAAAAATTAATTTTTCAGCGTTCGCAGGTATGCTCTCTCTCATCTCCCTTTTTAAAGCTCATGCCTTTCAATAATATTTGATGAAAAGAATATGCTTTCACTTGAGGTAGTTGTTTTTGCAGGAAAAACCCACAAACCATTCACAGCACCATCTACTGAAAAATTCTAGAGTAGGTATCATTCTACCCCCAACATGATAGAGTCCCAGAAAACATTTCATACCTTGACATCATTTCTCCATCAGAAATAAAACATAGGGTCCTCATATCCAACTGTGTTTATCATCACCTCACCTTGCACATGATAAACATCGACGTTGGTTGGTAGAGCCTGCCCACCATGGTGCTTGTCACACAAAGTAGACCATATATCATAGAAACAGTTACCACTTCAGTACAGGAAGAACCTCGTGCCCATCCATTCATCATGCATAAGATCAAGTTTACCATGCAAAATGAAACCCCCTTCCCAGATGACCAGGTTGTACAAGCAGATAAAACAAGCACCACCACGCATCACATTTGGCCCACAATACCTCCACCAACATAATCCCATCCATGACACTTTTGCATCCACTTCATCAACCCCGCACATGAGACCAACCAATGGGATCCCCACCCCTAGCAAAACAACTTCCTCACAACATCAATGAGCGAACATTTTCATGTTTTGGGGTACATGTCTCTGTGTTTTGTACAAACTAAACTCCATTATTTTTATTCTTTTGGTAAGTGTACAAAGACCGTAAACAGTGCAATTTGCCCCTCCACCCTCATATTTAATCTTTTCTCCCATGGCAGCTGTTAGCTCCCCGTAATTTTAGCAGATTAGTGAGACTGAACCTGCGGGGAGAAACACTTGAACCAATTTGGGATTCTAGGATCTAGCCCTCTTGAATCCAGAGAGGGATCTCTCTTATAAGTGCAAATATTGATTTATCTTTAAGGCTTTTATGTGTGATATTAGGCTAGTTATTAAGAACAAGGGTTTTTGTTTGGTTTTGGATGGTTGAGCATGATTTTTAGTTGAGTGGAAAGTCCTAAAATGAAAGAGTTTCAAAGGTGTGAAGTTGCAAGCAATCAGAACAAGCTTTCACTGATAGGATAGATATGATGTTGGTTTTTATTCCATTAGGCTATGGAGTCATAAAAGGGTTTAATTGTTCAACAATTTCAAGAGTGGTCCAAGACGAAAGCTATCTATATCACAAGATATCTTAGATAAAATGATGGAATGGAAAAATAAAGTGTTGAAGGGATGGAAAAAGACAATAATTTCAACTAGGATTTATCAGTCTTTCCAAACAAGAAAAGCCTTTTAAGTAACTGTTTAAAACCAACCAAACGACAAGGCTAACCATAGAATTCTTTGGACAAGCTCGTATTAAAGCTAACTCATCAGACAAACAATCCAGTAATCCACATAATCACTTTCAGAAGGGATGAAAACAGATAAGAAAAACAAAGTGCAGCCTAAGATCAGATAAGATACTTTTAAATCTAAACTACTTTCAGCATACTCTTAGGGAAACTTTTAGAATTACCTTTGAAGAAAGAACTAGAAGACAAGGCAAACTATAGACTTTCCTAGTCAAACTCTACTAAGCACATAATGAAAATAACATGCAAGAACTTCTTTTCAAGCTTCGCACATCAAGACAGGGACAAACCAACATTCCTTGATAATGTTTACACTTAAGTCATTCTTAAACACACAATTGGGAGGAAAACATTGAGATAAAGCTTATCAGTCAGAGAAGGGTATTGTAAACAGTAAATCCTAACTCTATTCTTGCTGTTATTTATTAGAGAATAAGTGGACAAAATGGCATACATGAAAGGAAAACAATAACACAGAAAGAAGCACTTCACTAGTGATATAGACCAGGATCCCAAGAATCAGCTTGTATATTGATGTCAATCCAGTTACATTCTTCAAGTCCAATGTTTTAGTTCAGAAATCATATTTTCTTCTCAGTCTAACTTATTCGATCACAAACAGAGCTTCAAGAGCCTCTGAATGCCATTTACATGTAGAAAATTTCGAGCACAAGTATACATCAAATTTCTGCAAGCAACCCTTTACAATGAGCTCCTCAAGAAGATTTTATAGAAAATGAGGAGGTGGAATGGGAGAAAAGATTTACAGACTCAATTAATATAGTTTAATGCTTCTCAGCCTTTGAGGGGCTCAATGGAGAATATTTCAGATATTTCCTCTGTATTAATTGGTTTACATTAAGTATTAAGCTTGCTGGGAATATTTTGTTGACATTAAGGCTCTTTGTTATCGTTGTAATAACTCTGCTGACAGTTTAAATTAGTTTCTTTGATTGAATTAACTGTTCGGCTGTATTGGGGCAAAGATCTTCTGTTATGGTCATAACTATGCCCCTTTTGAATGCTTTGAGGCTATAAGTGGCCTTGGCAGCTGAGAGGATTCAATTAGCCTCTGATCTGGCAGTGGAGGCTTCTTCGGACTGATAGAGATTATTGTTTTTCTTTAAACACTGTTAATCTGCTTTAGTTCTGTTTTTTAGGCTTAATTAGGCCTAAATTCTGTCTTCTGTTCTTCAAACTGTGTTTATTTGAGGGGATTAGGTGTTAGATAGTCGATTTAGGTCGTAATCCCTCAAAACTATGTTTTAAAAATATTCAAATATGTTTATGCTTTGATTTGATGTTGTCCAAATGATACTCTTCGTTTGATTTAGCTTTGCTGTGTCTTGTTGATGTGCAAGCGTTACAGGGGCTTTATAATGGCGTCAGTGCTCATGAGGCATAGATGAAACATGGTGTTGAAACCTGCAGAGTGATATTCTTGATGAATAAAGGCCTGGGGGATCGTCATCCCTAGCCTTCGATTTTCTTTTAAAATAATGGAAACAACCATTAAAACCTACACAAACCAAGAAAAAATAGAAAATCCTGTGTATTTGGGTTTAACTGCTTTGGAGGCTAGGGTTAGATCACAGCTGTTGGATGAAAGCATCCAATGGAAAGGATTTCTTTGCGGGGGTCAAATGGGAGACGGTTTGAAAAGATAGTGGAGAGATTAAGTCAGATATGTTGATCTGCAGAGATCAACGGTTGAGATAAATCAGGAAAATATTATGTAGAAGGGGCCACATTATAGCGGAAAAAGGAAAATGCGAAGAAAAATGAGTGAAAACCTTTAGCGGAGTTAACAAATGGCTAAAGTGAAAATTGGGGTTTCTGAAAAATTCTGGGCCGTCGGATTAGATCGGCCACAGAGATCAATGGCTGAGAATGAATATGAAATCCCTTGGAGGATGGTGGAGGGCGATGAACTAAGAGTGAGATTAAACTGGGACCATTGATTTTCAGAGATCAAAGGCGGAGAATAAACACGATGGAATGCAATATAAATGGGGTAAAGTGGTTTCGGCTATAGAAACCACTGTTTTCCCGCGAGAAAATGGAGGAAAGTCGATTTTACCTTTTTGAATGCGATATGCGTTACTGGCCAGCATGTGGCCTTTTAAAACCACCCATATCGCATAACTTTGGAGAATTAACTTTCGGGCTTTAAAATCACGTGATATGGGGTCTTGGCCGTTAGATCTCAGACGGGTAGATCCAACAGTGGAGGTGAGAGCACGATAACACAAGTTGCGCAGGCGGAAGAAGATGGGGCAGAGCCAAGGCGGTATTGATCTGGACCATCAGATCATAGGAATGAACGGTGGAGATCTGATCTGGGAGAGGTAGGACCCAAAAGAGTTGGGCCTATCGGGATAAATCTGGGCCCTCAGATGAAACAAATCAATGGCCCAGATTTGATTTGTGGGTTAATGAAATAAATATGAGGTGAGAGGTAAGCAGAGAATGGGTCAATGTGAGCCGTTGATCTACAGAGATCAACGGTGGATATCCATTTAAAACTTTATACAACAGGCCCATTAAAAATAACAAAGGGAAGGGAGAAACAATCTGGACCATTGGATCTTATTGTATGGACAGCCCAGATGCAATCGGAAGATTGCGATCGGTGGGGGCAAAGGGAAAAGAGCGCCGATGCGATTAAACGTAGACCATTTATCTAAGGATCAGATCGATGACGAAGAATGAATCAGAGGTCTAAAGGCGGTGGGATGGGCTTATGAAAAAAGGGTGATGTGAGTCGTCGGATCTGGGAATGGCAGAATAGATCAACGACGGAGAATGAATCGGAGGTCCAAAGGCGGTGGGATGGGCTTATGAAAAAAGGGTGATGTGGGTTTTTGGATCTGGGAATGGCAGAATAGATCGACGGTTGGAAATCCATCAGGAGATCGTCAATCAGGAGGGGGCAATAAATTATTGAAACGCACCCAATGAAATCTCTAATGCGAGATTCCACAGATCATTGATTGGTTTAAGATCAACGGTGGATTTAGAAATTTATATAACTGATATGTTATGTCCAATATTCTCCTAATCACACACTATTTGTCTTCATGCACAATACAGAATCTCTTCTACCATTGATCATTAATTGCGGAAATAAAAACAATTGCATGCGCACATTAAAACCATAAACATTCACACATATGAACACAGTGTTTTATGAGAAAGCTTAAAGCTGAAAACCCCCAACTATCTGTATATTATATTTCATAGATATCATGTAACAATCATTATACAAAGCTCCTCACAAGCTCTCAGTACAATCTCCAATTGTTACACACTAATCAGGTCCGATCTAGCAAAACACATGCTCCAATCTCTGCCACCTGATAGCCTGCCTCTACTGCACAATCACTACTGAAGAATGGCTCTGAATGAACTTGAATTGGTCCAACCTTTCTCACGCAATCCTCATTGGCATCTCCAACCACTGTGTGTTGCAAATCATGCACCACTATAGTCACAACTGATACTAAGTCACACTACTCTTTCACCTACCTCTTCACTGGTCTCCACTGAAACTGTCCATGCACTGTAGTTAACTGATGTATTCTTTAGTTGATTAATGAGTTAATAATTAGTGAATTAATTAATAATTAATTCACACCACTCTCACTAGTGTATCAATCAGTTAGACTAGATACAACTAGCTCAATTATGTTTAACTCAGTTAAATTGAACACAACTCCACCAACTACCTCAAAAACTCCACCAAACTCTGCCACATGAGTTCTAACTGAAGTATCCATGCAATAGCTCCACTTAACCCTCAGGAATAGCGTAATTCCTTCTGTCAGCTCCTGTGCCACATTTTTGCACTTAACTGAAGTGCTCCAAGAGAATAAGATAATGTTTATAGTCCAAATATTATTAAGAGCTAATAATATTCGACATATCTATTTTTATACTGGCAATCTAAAACTAGATTCCACCCAATATGTCTAAAAATAGAAGTCCATCTATTTTTCCAACTTGACCAACCATCCACAAATAGCATCCTGCAACTCAGAATATGATCGACATGTCTAAAAATAGACTTGCGCCAAAAATAGCCTACGCGCCCACTTAGTGAAGGCGACTTCTTTCCACTAAGCTCATCATCTTGTTGCAATCTCAACAGTGGAGGTTCGCCCAACCAATGAACCGTCGGGACTCTTTATAATATGAAAAAATGGGGTTTTTTATGAGATACAAAGGGAAATTCGCATCGGGGAGGTTTTTATATAATGTTTTAGCGCCCGATTGCAGGCTCCAGGTTTTACAAAGGAAGCAAGGGATCGGGAGTTATAACAAAGGGGCCAATCGCATCGGGAGATTTTAACGCAACAAAAGGGATGCGCTCGTCGAAAGTTCCAATTGCGATAAGCGCTTCGGGACTTAGCGCTTGGTCCTGGGCATGGATTGTATGGTGGGGAAGTGGTTGAGGGGCTTAGCCGAAGGGGTCTAGAGCCTTTAGCACAAAAGGGTGCCTTTTTATGATTTTTCAAGGATTTTAAAGCAATTTGAAAGCTTTCGATAAGGTAAAAAAGGAGTTTTAACCTTATCAAAGGGGTTTTTGTGAAGGGAAAAAGGGAAATCAGGGAAAATAGAGGAATTTTATGAGGTAAAAGGGGATAAAAAGGAGGTTAATTTTGAGTGAAAGAAGGGGTAAAATGAGGGAAAAATGGAGTTTTTTGCAGCAGTCTTTTCTTGAGGAAAACAACAGATTTTTCAGAATTGAGAGGGAAACAGCAGTGAAGATTAACTCAAGGATAAGTCATCTTCATAAGACTTCAAGAATTAACAATTTGGCAATAAAACTTGTTTCATGAAGGCTCAAAAAATGATTTAGCCACCATTTTATATGACAGATTTTATAGGTGGCTAACAGTGGCTCCACATGGGGATGGTGCCTTCTTGAAGGCATCATGAACTTCAGATTTGTATTATCTGGGGGGCTGATCAGTGCCTCATCCATTGGGCTGCAACTTTCTTCACTTTGCTTGCTTTTTTCTGCTTTGACAATGTTAGCAGCCATGAAAAACAATGGAATTCCATCAAACAAGCTTTCTACCTACCCAATCCTACTGATCTAACATTTTTTCTTCTTTAAGAGTGCATTTGGATTGGAAAACTCTTTTACAAACATTTTATTCTTTTGAAAGAAAAAAACTAATCTAAGTCTACTTCTTATTTCTCCATGAACTCAGATTAAATAGTTGAGTCCATAAGCTTCTCTGCCTAACTACTATCTGTTAGGATTAAACAGCCTAACAGATTTTTATTCACTAATTTCTAAAATAGGAAATTTAAAAGCATACAAGTCAGGATTGAATAGTCTAACTTGTTGCTGATCTATGGCACAAAAACAAGCTGCACATAGATTATTATTTGCAGAAAATTAAATCAAATTGATGAAGGCTTAAGATCTGAAAGTTTTAAGCACATCCTTCTCTTTTCTTCAGCTTTGTTTTTACTTTTGTTTGAGCTGTCTTACATTCTTTTCTGGTTCAGGTTTGAGCATATCAGAACCAGTTTGCTTCCATCTTTGACTCGAAAATTAAACAGTTTAGAGTCATTCTTCTTTTGAAAACTGAGGTTCGGATTTTGAGCTTGTTTGAACCTTTACTTTTCTATCCTAATCTACCTAACTGATAAGCCAAGATTAAGTTGTTTGTCAAATCTAATTTCACTAACCTATCAGCAGTAAATTTAAAACTAATTAGTCATGATTAGGTTGTATGACTAACTAGGAGTGTGTTTTTTAGGAGTGGCATTTCAGCTTGCACACTTTCAGATTTTGTTTCTGTTTTTTGGTATGGGGCTGTACCTTTCTTGTTTTTACAATCTACCCTCTTTTCTTTCTTTTAATATTTTTGTATTTTTTATTTTTCTAACTTTGAATGCAATGATGGATGAAATATTTATAATGAGAAAAAAGATAAAAAGGCTTCCAAACATGATAGGATCAAGAGAAATAATGTTTGAGCATCCTGCCATTGACAAGACCCCCAAACAGTTCATCTCCATTCAATTCCTGCAATAAATAAGCATTGTTACCAACAGTAGAATGAATGAGCTAAGGGCCAAGCCATAAGTTATTGAATTTCCCATGCTTGCCCTTGTCTTATCTCCTTGAATCCCACTTTAACACTTTTTCACCAACATTGAAATTATTGGCCTTTGTCCTTGTATCAAAAAGCTTCTTGATGCTCTCTTGCTTTTGTAATGCTCTGTTGTAAACCTCCTCTCTGGTTTGCTGAAGATGTATAATCTAATTAATCCTTCTGATCATGTCATTGTCTTCAGACTGCACTTCTTGGATCAACTTCATGACTAGTACACCAAGGCTAGTAGGAAAAATTTCATCTATTCCATACACAAGCTGGTAGGGTGACATTCCAATAGATTTCTTAAGTGTCAATCTGTCAGCCCATATTGCATGTACTAGCTTTATGTGCCAAGACTTCTTGTTGTCCTCCAGCAACTTCTTGATTATGTTCACCAAACTTTTGTTTGAGGATTCTGCCAGCCCATTACCTTAAGGGTAATAAGCAGTAGAATGACCCAATGTTATCTTATATTTGTGACAGAATTCAACCATCTTCTTGGATCCAAATGCAGCTGCATTATCAGTGATGATTTTCCTAGGACAACCAAATCTAGAGAGGATGTGAGTCTCAATGAATTTTATGATGACAGAGTCATTGGCTTGTCTAGAAGGGATGGCTTCTATCCATTTGGTAAAGTAGTCTGTTGCAGTGAGTATCCATCTATGCTGGGAAGATGAGGGTGGATGGATTTCTCCTATGAAGTCTAAACCCCACTGTTGAAAAGGAGCTTCAACAGTGATTGGATGCAGAGGTAAGGGAAAAAACTTTATTTTTCCTTCGAAAATTTGGCATTTATGACAGGCAATTATCATCTTGTGTACATCTAGAAAGAGGGTGGGCCAATAGTAACCAGCTCTAAGGATTTTGTTGGCTTTTGTCTTCCATAAGAGGTGGCCTCCACATTCTCGTTCATGGAACTTGTGCTTAACCTTCTCTGCATCATTCTCAGGCAAACATTTAAGCAATAACTCACTTGCATTTTTCCAATAAAGACATTTATCTATAATGAAGTAGTTTACAACTTTTAACTTTAAAAACTTTGCCTTTGTTTTTGTCAAACCAGAGGTGCATTCAAATTAAGCAAAACATATAGAATATTAGCATACCAAGAGGAATTCATAAAATGGTCTTCAACAATGGGAATTGACAATTCTTCTTGTTCATCTAAAGCATTTATCATATTTATATCAATAACTTCAAAATTGGATTCAACCATTAATCTAGCTAGACCTTGGCCTTTAATGAGTTTAGTGGGCTTGATCTCTAAATCATATTCAAGTATTACAGCTATCCACTTACCTCTCTTTCCATTTGGGTCCTGCGTTAGAATGTCTTTTACAACTGAATTTGGGACAAAGGCAATGATGTGGGAGTGAAAAATGTAAACTCTAAAGTCTTTTAAAGCTTTGACTAAGGAAAAGGCTTGTTTTTCCTAATGTTGTACTTCAGAGGAGTATCTCTCAATGCCTTGCTAAAGAATGCAATGGGCTGCTCTTGTCCCTGTGGATTTTTCTACAATAGGACAACAACTATTGTATGTTCTAATGCAAATGAAAAAATGTAAAAATCTTTTGAAAAATCAGGACTTATTAGAACTGGTGTTTTGGTTAATGCTTGTTTCACCCGTTCAAAAGATTTATTTTCTTCCAAGGTCCATTTAACTCCCTGTTCCTTTTTCAGCATGTTTGTAATGTTTCTAAGGAGTTCAACCAAGTTGGGTATGAACCTTCTCAAGAAATTAATCTTTCCAATGAAATATTGAAGTTCCTTGATGTTTCTAGGATGAGTGATTTTCAATATGGCCTTGATCCTTTTTGGGTCTATCTTTATCCCCTCTTCTAAAATAATGTGCCCAAGAATTCTACCTTCTTGGAGACCAAATAGTGTTTTCTTTGGATTTAAAGATATCCCAAACTTTCTGCATTTCTTGAATACTTTTCTCAAGTGTTCTAAGTGCTTTTCATCTGTCTTAGAAAAAACAGTGATATCATCAAGGTAAATAATGATGAAGTAGCCTAATTCTTCTGAGAATGCAATGTCCATGGCTCTCTGAAATGTAGCACCAACATTCATTAAGCCAAAGGGCATTTTCACATACATGAAAGTGCCGCAAGGTGTAGTAAAGGCTGTCTTTAATTGATCATTAGGATGTACTAAAATCTGATTGTATCTTGAGTAGCCATCAAGCAAAGAAATTATTTTAGAACCAACTACCCTTTGTAAAATATGATCCATTTTTGGTAAAGGGTAGTTGTCCTTCAATGAAACTTTGTTTAAGTCTCTAAAGTCTATACAAAGCCTAATATCTCTTGTTTTCTTCCTAACTGACACCAGATTAGACACCCACTCAGAATCTCTAATAGGGACAATAATACTAGCTTCATACATTTTCTTGATTTCCTTCTCAACCAAAGGTAACTGAATAGGGTTTATTCTACGCAGTTTTTGTTTAAATGGCTTTTGGTTTTCCTTGAGAGGTATATTGTGCTGAATTATTTCAGTGTCATAGGATTTTAGATCCTCATAACTCCACGCAAAAACATCAGAAAATTCTTTAAACAACTCTATGTATTTGAGTTTGATGTGAGCTGGTAAAGTTTTAGACAATTTGATAATTTTCGGTTTTAATTCATTGCCTATATTACACTCTTCAACTTCCGTCTCGACAGGCTCTAGTGTCGGTTTCTTGGCCACATCATTGAAATCAAACAACTCTTCTAAAGGGACTAGTCCCTTTGGAAAACTTTGATTTTTAGACTGTAGAGTTTCTAAGTCTTCTGTTGGTAAATCTGCACTAACCTCTGTGTTATGTTTAGGTTCATTTGCTAACAGATTTATAACAGCAATATTTGGAGAGTTTTATTCTTCATCAAGTAGATTTTCTTCACTAGGGCACTCTGTTTCATAGTCTGAATCTGAACTTGGTAGTTCAAATTCATTTCTGGACTGCAGGAAGTCTTCTATTTGTTTGTCTCCATCAAACACTTGCCAATATTTCTCGTTATCAGGGATAGCTGGTCTGAATTTAATTTGAGTTGTGCATTGTTTGGTTTCATAAGGAGTTAGGCACATTCTAGCAGTATAAGCCAAACTATGGGCCATTATATTCTTTTCTCTTAGGACAAAAATAAGTTGGGATTCCTCAAAAGTTTTCAGTAAATCCATGACATCGTTCCTGGAGGCTCTATTTCTGGGGTGTTTGGCATTGTATTCCCCATTTACTTGCCTAAAAATTAATTCAGAATCCCCATGCACTTTTATTCTTTTGGCTCCTAATTTCTTTAACAAGTGTAAGCCTAAAAGAAGGGATTCATATTCCGCTATGTTATTCGAACATTGAAAATTTAATCTGTAGGAATGGCCTTCCGTGTGGTTGTTCTGAGTGTTATGTATCCAGACACCTGCACCAGCATTTCTCCTATTTCAAGACCCATCGAAGTTCATACTCCAAAGAGGACTAGTTTCTGGTTCATCAGTTTGGTTACTATCATCTTCAACTAGTGTTCTTTCGAATTGTTCTTGAAGATAAACACTTTGTAGAATTTGTTTTAATTCCTCAGGTTTTTCATTTCATTGAGGACTTATTTCTTGACTCTCAAGGTTTAAAAGCAAAGGATGAATGATTCATAGCTCTAGACCTGCGTTTTGTTTGCTGTGATTTTCAGCTTTAGAAAACTGTTTTGACACTTCTGCGTTGTCTTCCCCCTCCTCTCTATCTACCATTAATTCAATTAAGGTCATTTTTTCAGTGAATGTTTCATCATTGAAAAGGATAAATGAATCAAGGCCTGTATTTACAGAATAAAGGGGAGATTTTTGCGGTCTCTCTTGGCTAGTAACCATGTATTACATATGGAACTCCCTGTAAAGTATTCTTGTTTGATTAAAAACAGGGATTGTTGTGTATGTCATATCCATCTGTATAGTTCCTTGCAACTTAGCTCCCCAAGATCTTGATAACAGCATACCATATTTTGGGGGTACATTAGCCACTACAATATCCATTACTAAACATTTGGCTAGAATTTGCACTAAGTTTACATAGAGGTCTTTGATTAAACCTAAACATTTCACTATGCTTGAGTCAAAGGAGTAAAGATCTTTGTAAGGTATGGTGATTTCAAGGCCTAGGCTCTCCATTACATCTTTGGGCATTAAATTGTGAGAGGCCCCTTAATCATGCATAGCGTTATGTAAAATCTTGTCATGAACATCTAAACTAACATAAAAAGGAGGAACTGGTCCCTCTTGATATCTACCCTCAATCTTAGGACCAAAAATGAGCTCTGGTTAGTCATCAGTAAGATTGACAGTATTGTTATTCTCTTCTATGTTAAAAGCCTTCAAAATTTGAGATCTATACACATTTTGGGCAGCTAGTTCAGTAAGAGGAACAAAGATTTTGATTCTGGAAATTTCTTGCTCCAAACTAAAAGTCATCTGATTCTTTGAAGTGCTTGTTTCAACCTTATTAACTGCCACTCTATCAGCAAAATCAGTTTGTTTATTTCCTCTATTTACATTTGTCAAATTTTTTTTAACAGGAGCTCTAGCTGAGGTGCTAACGCTACTGAGATTTGCACTCTACTTTTCATTGTTTTGAGTGCCTTTTTCTTTGTTCTTATCAGAATTTCCAGCCACTGTTTTATCTTTTTGTTTTGTAATTTTTCGTTTATTTATAGAGCTTTTTTTTGCAGAACTTTCAGAGGTTTTAGTCTTGGGAGTTTCTTGATTGATTTTACTCATAAGGTCATATTCCTTTGTGGTTTCTATGATGACATTTTCCATTTCCTGATAGTAATATTCATCTTCTGCTCTTTTGTCATCATAGGGAGTATATAGACCTTGTTTTCTATTGTAATGAACTTCAAAATCATCATTGTATACTCCCAAAATATTGATGTCATCTTCCTATGTTTGTTCACTTATCTCTTCGACCTCACTTACATAGTTTTGATGAAAAGGAGGAGTGATCTTTTGATCATCCTCCCTTGGTCTGTTCTGAGGCTGGTTTCTCCTAAAATTTTGATTTTGGTTTTGATTTCTGTTTTGAGGAGCTATTTGGTTTTGAATATCTTGTGCTCTCTCAAGTATGCTCATCTTTTTCATCATCTCTTCCATCATTCTTTCCATATTTGAGCTAGATGTGGAAGGTGTAGATTCTTCTTTAAAGGACACTCTCTTCTCATTCTTCATTCTTGCACTTTTCTCCATTAAATTTACTTCCACAACAAGAGCTCCTTTTTGCATATCTTCAAGATTTAAAGGATCTCTCTCTCTCTCAGCTGATAGGCCATTTTAGGATCAAATCCTTCAAGAAAATTGTTTAAAGTTGAGCCTTGTGGGGGTTTTAAGTCTGGGGGAAGGGCATTATAAACACTGTTAAACCTAGTGCAATAATCTTGTACACTTTCCCCAGTGTTTTTGTGGAGATTCTTGTAGTCCAAAAGTATTTGGAGAGGGTTTTTCTTCACTTCCCATTTGTTTAATAATAACTGATGGAAGGCTTGAAGATCATTAATACTGTGAGGGGTTAAGCCTTTGAACCATTTTCTTACTTCTCCCCCTAAAATTTGAGCAAATAATATCAGTTTGACAATTTCATCATCAATCTCATTTTTGTCAAAGTAGTCATTCATCTTATCCACATGTTGTGAAGCAGTAGTAGAATTACTGGCATCATACAATGGTATCTTAGACTGATAGTCCTATGGAAGATTGAAAAATGGTAAAGGAAGGACCAACGGGGCATACCATGTTGCCATGATAGGGGGTGGAGGTGGATTTACAAGAGGTGGATTAACAAGAGGGAAAGTGGGCTGGAATGGAGTGGTTTGGACAGTGGATGTATGAAGAATAGATGTGGATGGAACAATAGATTGTTGACCTGATCTTGGATGAGAGACACCTAAATTGTGAAGGAAATGTAAGTCTGGTGGTGTAGTTTCTCTACTACCAGGATGTTCACTTCTATCTGGAGATGAAAGTGAAGACTCTGAATCTAACTGATCTAAATCATCAAGTCACCAAATTCTAAATGGATTTCTTAAGTCAACTTGTGATTCTTGTAGAGTTGCAAGGTTTTTAGGAACAAAATTAGCTCTAAGGGGTGATATGAAAATAGTTGAAGATTTAACCTCAGGAGACTTCCTAAGGATTCTTTTAGGGTTTTCAAATATCTCAGGAGGGTTTGGGTTAGGATAGGCTCTAGTATAAATCTTTCTAGGAGCCACTATGTTGTGTTTTTTAGACCCAACTAAACAATAAAAGTTTAACCAGATATGAAAATATTTAAGAGGCTAACTGATCTTTGAACAAGAAAACTTTAATCCTAAAGTCCTCTAACTGAGTTTAAATGATGTTATGATGATTAATGGGTCTTCCCAGTGGAGTCTAAAGGTCTGTTTAGGATTTTGGAGTCACCAGGTGGAAATTTTTAGCTCTTTTGAAGGTAAAAGGTTTTATGGTCCACCACCATGTTTATTTGAATACCAATCTGAAACATTTTTGGGTTTTCTGAGTTTTTTCAGTCCTATGGGTTCTAAGAGTGTCCTAAATATGTTTCAACACTTAGCTATGGTGATGAGATAAAGAAAGTATACTCTTATGGCTAAGCTAACTGATCCTTCAAGGTTTGATAAGCTTCGTATGAGAATCCTAAGGTTTCCTTAGTTTGTCACTGATTCAAACAAGTTTTATCTTGATTACCATTTGCTTGGTAGTGCTTGAAGAGGGCTGCTTGTACTCACTAAAAAATATTCTTGAATCAAGGGCTTTCTGGAGTTTTAAGGTGTACTTAGATTCTCACTAACTCAGAAATTCCCCAGTGGATTCACCAGAAATGTTAGCTCCCCATAATTTCAGTAGATTGGTGAGACCAAAGATGCAGGGAGAAACACTTGAACCACTTTGGGATTCTAGGATCTAGCCCTCCTGAATCCAGAGAGGGATCTCTCTTATAAGTGCAAAGGTTGATTTATCTTTAAGGCTTTTATGTGTGATATTAGGCTAGTTATTAAGAACAAGGGTTTTTGTTTGGTTTTGGATGGTTGAGCATGATTTTTAGTTGAGTGGAAAGTCCTAAAATGAAAGAGTTTCAAAGGTGTGAAGTTGCAAGAAATCAGAACAAGCTTTGGTTGATAGGATAGATATGACGCTGGTTTTTAGTCCATTGGGATATGGATTCATAAAAGGGCTTAATTATGTAACAATTTCAAGAGTGGTCCAAGGGGAAAGTTATCTATATCACACGATATCTTAGATAAAATGATGGAATGGAACAATAAAGTGTTGAAGGGGTGGAAAAAGACAATAATTTCAACTAGGAATTATCAGTCTTTCCAAACAAGAAAAGCCTTTTAAGTAACTGTTTAAAACCAACCAAAGGACAGGGCTAACCATAGACTTCTTTGGACAAGCTCGTATTAAAGCTAACTCATCAGAAAAACAATCTAGTAATCCACATAATTACTTTCAGAAAGGACGAAAACAGATAATAAAAACAAAGTGCAACCTAAGATCAAATAAGATACTTTTAAATCTAAACTGCTTTCAACATACTCTTAGGGAAAATTTTAGAATTACCTTTGAAGAAAGAAATAGAAGACAGGGCAAACCATAGACTTTCCTAGTCAAACTCTACTAAGCACATAATGAAAATAACATTCAAGAACTTCCTTTCAAGCTTCACACATCAAGACAGGGACAAACCAACATTCCTTGATAATGTTTACACTTAACTTAAGTCATTCTTAAACACACAATTGGGAGGAAAACATTGAGATAAAGCTTATCAGTCAGAGAAGGGTACTGTAAACATAAATCCTTACTCTATGCTTACTGTTATTTATCAGAGAATAAGTGGAAAAAATGGCATACATGAAAGGAAAAAATAACACAGAAAGAAGCACTTCACAAGTGATATAGACCAGGATCCCAAGAATCAGCTTGTATATTGATGTCAATCTAGTTACATTCTTCAAGTCCAATGTTTCAGTTCAATAATCATCTTTTCTTCTCAGCCTAACTTATTCTATCACAAACAGAGCCTCAAGAGCCTCTAAACGCTATTTACATGTAGAAAATTTCGAGCACAAGTATATATCAAAGTTTTGCAACCAACCCTTTACAATGAGCTCCTCAATAAGATTTTATAGAAAAATGAGGAGGTGGAATGGGAGAAAAGATTTACAGACTCAATTACTACAGTTTAATGCTTCTCGCCCTTTGAGGGGCTCAATGGAGAAGATTTCAGATATTTCCTCAGTATTAATTGGTTTACATTAAGTGTTAAGCTCATTGGGAAGATTTTTTTGACTTTAAGGCTCTTTGTTATCCTTGTAATAACTCTGCTAACAATTTAAATAGTTTCTTTGATTGAATTAACTGTTCGGCTGTATTGGGGAAAATATCTTCTGGTCTGGTCATAACTATGCCCCTTTTGAATGCTTTGAGGCTACAGGTGGCCTTGGCAGCTGAGAGGATTCAATTAGCCTCTGATGTGGTAGTGGAGGCTTCTTCGGACTGATAGAGATTATTGTTTTTCTTTAAACACTGTTAATTTGCTTTAATTTTGTGTGTTAGGTTTAATTAGGCCTAAATTATGTCTTCTATTCTTCAAAATGCGTTTATTTGAGGGGATTAGGTGTTAGATAGTTGATTTAGGCTGTAATCCCTCAAAACTATGTTTTAAAAATATTCAAATATGTTTCTTCTTTGATTTGATGTTGTCCAACTGATACTCTTCGTTTGATTTAGCTTTGTTGTGTCTTGTTGATGTGCAAGCGTTACAGGGGCTTTATAATGGCGTCAGTGCTCATGAGGCATGGACGAAATATGGTGTCGAACCCTGCAGAGTGATATTCTTGATGAATAAAGGCTTGGGGGATCGTCATCCCTGGCCTTCGATTTTCTTTTAACATAATGGAAACAACCATTAAAACTTGCACAAACCAAGAAAAAATAGAAAATCCTGCATATTTGGGTTTAACTGCTTTGGAGGCTGGGGTTAGATCACAGCCGTTGGATGAAAGCATCCAACGACAAGGATTTCTTTGCGGGGGTCAGATGGGAGACAGTTTGAAAAAAACGGTGGAGAGATTAAGTCAGATCCGTTGATCCGTAGAGATCAACGGTTGAGATCAATTAGGAAAATATTATGTAGAAGGGGACACATTATAGAGGAAAAATGAAAATGCGAAGAAAAATGAGTGAAAACCTCTGGCGGAGTTAACAAATGGCTAAAATGAAAGTTGGGGTTTCTGAAGAATTCTGGGCCGTCGGATTAGATCGGCCACAGAGATCAACGACTGAGAATGAATATTAAATCCCTTGGAGGATGGCGGAGGGCGATGAACTGAGAGTGAGATTAAACTGGGACCGTTGATCTGCGGATATCAACAGCAGAGAATAAACGTGATGGAATGCAATACAAATGGGGTAAAGTGGTTTCGGCTATAGAAACCACTATTTTTGCGTGAGAAAATGGAGGAAAGGCGGTTTTACCTTTTTGAACGCGATATGCGTTACTGGCCGACACGTGGCCTTTTAAAACCGCCCATATTGTGTAACTTTGGAGAATTAAATTTCGGGCTTTAAAATAATGTGATATGGGGTCTTGGCCGTTAGATCTCAGACGGGTAGATCCAACGGTGGAGGTGAGAGCGCGATAACACAAGTTGCGCGGGCGGAAGAAGGTGGGGCAGAGCCAAGGTGGTATTGATCTAGACTGTCAGATCATAGGAATGAACAACGGAGATCTGATCTGGGAGGGGTAGGACCCAAAAGAGTTGGGCCTATCGGGATAAATCTAGGCCGTAAGATGAAATAGATCAATGGCTCAGATTTGATCTATGAGTTAATGAAATAAATATGAGGCGAGAGGTAAGCGAAGAATGGGTCAATGTGAGCCGTTGATCTACAGAGATCAACGACAGAGATCCATTTAAAAATTTATACGGAGGGCTCATGAAAAATAACAAAGGGAAGGGAGAAACGATCTGGACCTTCAGATCTTATTGTATGGACGGCCCAGATGCAATCGGAAGATTGCGATCAACGGGGGCAAAGGGAAAAGAGCGCCGATGTGATTGAACATAGACCGTTGATCTAAGGATCAGATCAACGATGGAGAATGAATTAGAGGTCCAAAGGCAGTGGGATGGGCTTATGAAAAAAGGGTGATGTGGGCCGTCAGATCTGGGAATGGCAGAATAGATCGACGGCGGAGAATGAATCGGAGGTCCAAAGGCGGTGGGATGGGCTTATGAAAAAAGGGTGATGTGGGCCATAAAATATGGGAATGGCGGAATTGATCGGCAGTTGGAAATACATCGGGAGATCGCCAATCGGGAGGGGGCAGTAAAATATTCAAATGCACCCAATGAAATCTCCGATGCAAGATTCCGCAGATCGTTGATTGGTTTAAGATCAACGGTGGAGGTTTGCCCAACCAATGAACCGTCGAGACTCTTTATAATATGAAAAAATGGGGTTTTTTATGAAATTCAAATGGAAATTCGCATCGGGGAGGGTTTTATATAATGTTTTAGTGCTCGATTACAGGCTCCAAGTTTTACAAAGGAAGCAAGGGATAAGGAGTTATAATAAAGGGGCCAATCGCATCGAGATATTTTAACACAACAAAAGGAATGCACTTGTCGAAATTTTTGATTGCGATAAGCGCTTCGGGACTTAGCGCCTAGTCCTGGGCACGGGTTGTATGGTGGGGAATTGGTTGAGGGGCTTAGCCGAAGGGGGCTAAAGCCTTTAGCACAAAAGGGTGCCTTTTTATGATTTTTCAAGGATTTTAAAGCATTTTGAAAGCTTCCGATAAGGTAAAAAAGGATTTTTAACCTTATCAAAGGGGTTTTTGTGAAGGGAAAAAGGGAAATGAGGGAAAATAGAGGAATTTTATGAGGTAAAATGGGATAAAAAGGAGGTTAATTTTGAGTGAAAGAAGGGGTAAAATGAGGGAAAAATGGAGTTTTTTGCAACAGTATTTTCTTCAGGAAAACAGTAGATTTTTCAGAATTGAGAGGGAAATAGCAGTGAAGATTAACTCAAGGATAAGTCATCTTCATAAGACTTCAAGAATTAACAATTTGGCAATAAAACTTGTTTCTTGAAGGCTCAAACAATTATTTAGCCACCATTTGATATGACAAATTTTATAGGTGGCTAACAGCAGCAGTCCCTGGCCTCCCTTGGTCGGAGTATTTCACCCCCACGCACACACCATAACGACATTCATAGATGGTTTACACCCACCCTGGAAGTCCAACCGAATCCAAGGATTTTTCCTCAAAAATAACTATGACTGCCACCAAGCTGCTTAAGTATACTTTGACCTCGAGCCACTGAATCCCCATCATCAACTTTCAGTCACCTCTCACCAATATTCCTATGTTAAACCCACCACATCCAAGTCCCTGATACCTCATATCGGTGACCCCTCGTTCAGTTGAGGCTTCCTTTTTGTCGACCTCAACATCTCTTTTCCAAAAATGAAGCGGTAACTTGGATTACCCCTCCCCATGGAAAGGGGTATCCTTGGGTGGCACTGTGGGAGACATCATTGTCCACATATGTCATCGATCCTCCTAACATTTGACTACGAAAAAATATTTCATGTCAGGATGGTATCGTACCTTACAACCATTGCACTTTGATCAGATCCATCAAAGACCTGTGCCTCCATAAACGTCTTTTTCAACAATGCTTACATGGGAAGGTCCCAGCCAGCACCTTTGTGTACATTGCGCAGCTATATGCCATACCAATTTTACGCATATGGGTACCACATTCCACCTATCTTCAAAGAAAAAAAATGCCCTTGAGGGCATCAACAGTTGTTGTCAACAACCACCAGCATCACTACCATAGTAGTGACACAGACAAGACATGTATCTATCAATTTTGTTTAACTAGCCATAGCATCACAAGCATGGGACATGTCTGCCTTGTTGAAATTTTGTATACATGTTGAAAATTGTATTTTCTTGCAAGGATCCCTTAGACGTGGTCATCCTTGGAATCAGTGCAGGGTGTTTTCAACTCCAAAGCTCCACGCAAATCTCCCTCTCTCTCTACGCATGATACAGAAAAGAAACTATAATGTATTTCGGTTATACAGTCCTTCCTAGACCTCACACATTAGGGGGAAACTGTTAACATAGGAAAATCGTATAGCAGAAGATGACATTAATTAATGTCAAGCCAAAGGATTTACAGGGAAGGAAGACATTATGAAATCAAGAAAGTATTTAAAATCTCTAAGGTTTTGAGAAAATCAAATTTGAACTAGTCTTAAATGTTGATTACACACATTATCCTTCGAGGAGAGCGGCTTATACGTGCCTTTTTTCTCGATAAGCACGCATTCTTGAAAGTGGCAAAATGTCACTTTATGGGACCATAAAAAGCAAAGGACAAGTTACTCCTTACGTGAAGTCGCCTAAGGTCAGCCACCAGTGCCTCCTTAGACACTATGTGAGCACACAATGGAATATTTGGAGAATACAATGGAATCATACCTCTCCCTTGGGTCAACATCCACCATGTACCAAGGGAGGGAAGGAGGATTTGAAATCCCCTATATAAAGCCACCATGAGATGAACAATGGGTGATCACATTGTTATGCTAGCCAGAATTGCCCAAGAAATACCAGCAGTGTGTGACCCAGAGTTGGAGATAGAGTGGACTCGATTGTTGTCCATCCAACAATATTAGTCCATCACAACACAAAGAGAGGGAGCTTGCACCAAGATGAGCTTGGAAAACAACATCCTTGCATCGGTACCTAGAACCATTGTCTAGGGGCCCTTTGGCAAGTGGGTAAAATTTCTTCTTCGTAACAAATGTTTAATAAGAAGGGGCCTAGAGCCACTATTTGCACTATTATCGTTTGACTATCTTTAATATCTTCTTTATATTTTTGTTTTAGTTTTAGTTTAATTTGAGTATACATTTGCATGCTTTTTCCTCTAGATTGTATGCTTTTGAACTCCACCACTTTCTGCCTGTTACCTAGAGTTTAAAGGGCCGAACCACACCCTTTAAACTGGTGCGATTTCATACATTTGTGCACCAAATCCACCACAACAAGGGTCATAGGCAGGTGTTTTATCTACAGATTGTGGAAGGGGCCTTGCCTTCTTTATCAACAAAACAGGTACAGAAGAGGAAAAAAATTACGGTAGAGGAGGATGTACATGAGGCAGTCATTCATGATGAGGATGACCTCCATGAGACAGAACATGATTTTGACCTTGTTAACCTAGATGAGCATGATGATGATGAGATCACTAGTATAGTAATAATGGGAAGGATGCCAAGATTAGAGAGCTCTAAACTAATCTTGACAGGTCCAAATTGTCATAAACTTCCTTGAGTAGGAGAACCAATAGCTGAAAACAAAACAGGTCATTGATGAGCTTAAATATATCACAACTCAAAGGGAGGAAGAAAAAGCCAAGGTTTTGTTAGAAGAGACACTTGAAAATAATCTCTTGCTTGAAGAACAAGAAGAACAAGTGCCAAGAGGCAGACCTAGAACTACAGGCCTAAAAAGAGCTCTAGCACTAGAAACAAAAAAAGAGGTTGAGCTTATTGATCAATTAACCTTGAATGAAAAAATTGCAATGGTAATCAATGAGAACCGGGAGCCATGGCTTGATAGATATAACCAACACTTGGAGAATATTTTGGATAGTGAAAATAGATACAATGACATACTGAGGAGGAAGGTCAAACACTATGCCCAAAAGGACAAAATTGCAATGGCCAAGCTCAAAAGAGACAATGCAAAAATTGAGGCTTTGACCATGCAAACTGAGAAAAGGAAATTGGATATACTTACAGAGGATTCACTCCAATCCTAGCCACATCATTTCACCAATTTTGAAAGTTTTTGGGTCATTTTTGCAAGTTCTGTCTTTTTATTGTGTTTTTGGACAATCATGTTCTGCCATATTTTGACCAAAATGCCACCATCATGGGATGAAAAATGGTAAATAAATCTCAAAAAACCACTTGTTTTTCAAAACAAGCAGGTCAAAATGTCAAAAAACAAGCAAAAAAATCTTGTTTCTACCTCATTTTTTTCCCTGGCACTGCGCGCTGAGCAATCTTGGGAGGATTGATTTTTTATAGGTAAAATGACCTCCATTTGGAAAACTGAAGGCATATCCAGAGAGTGGACTTGAAGGGCTTTCCAACAAGCCATTTTTCAGCCAATTTGGACACCTACAACCTAGTCAAAAGCAACCTGCAATATGGAGGGTGCATTTGACAAAGGAAGGGTGTGCCTTGCAAGGAGAGGGCGTGTTTGACAGTTTGCTGATATTTTTGAAATTTCACTACAAATTTTATTTTTATCTTGAGAATCATGATTTCACCTATGTAATTGAGGATGGTAAATGTAATTATGATATGTATAAGTTACCTAGGGGTATATTCATGATGTAAATGTAATCATCAAAGTCAAATGAATCAATTTCGATGTAATTAGGGAGGAGTCACTTGCACCTTCCTACACTCCAAATTTCAGTTCAAAATTTTGTGGATCTCATCCTCAACTTAGGGATTTGACCCCTGAGAATGAGATAATTTTTTTTTGATGTCTATATCTTCTCTTTCTTCACTCTTAGCAAGGGTTGGAATTAGTTGGATGCTATTGTGTTGATGAAGGATTGTGTAATCAGTTTGGCCATAAATTAATGAAGAATTGCAGCTATTTATTTTGGATACCTGTGGTATGAATGTTTGGGATTGTTTCTTCTCTGTTATCATTTTTATGAATGTTTTGTAAGCTCATAATCCATTTCATTTCTATTGTATGATAATTTTCAAGTTTATAGGCATAATAAATGTTTTTTCATGGTCTGTTTTGGGAAATTTGTCATAATTTTTCCATTTTCTTTAGTTTAGGAAGAATACATTTCCTATGCTCTTCCTAAATCCTCATTAGTCTTAAAACATCTCACCAAAACACCTTTAAGTGTTAAGCCTTCTACCTACCTTGCCCCATTGAATGGACTGCAACTGCATCTTATTTTCCCTGACCTAGTCCCCTTGACTTAATCCTCATCCAACACCCCAATCAAAACAAAAAAAACCCTTCTGTTTTTCATAGCTAGCCTAAAACATTTTCATCCAACCCTCTTGGCTATGATTTTTGTGGAGAGATCCCTCTCCGTCTTGGTAGGGCTAGATACCAAGACAAAATATTGGTATGTGGTTACCTCTATTGGGATTTCTTCTTTAGCCTTATAAATCTGGCGAAGTGATAACACCATGTGCACCCATTTCTATCCCTTCTACCAATCAAAACTTTCCATTTGTCCATGCTACATGGTAGCTACTACTGACACCCCGTTAACATGCAGATTCCAATGAGTGGCATTTCATCTATGTATATAGAAATCCTATGAGCTCTTTCCATGGATCAACTAATCCAATCTTGCCATTTTTCAATCTAAGGGAAGTCAAGGTGGCGAGTTAACTATTGTGCGACTTTGAATTTTCATCTACCCTCCAATTTCTTCATATGTCAGTTAGATATGTTAGATATTGAAAAGATGCATGATTTTTTATTGGGTTAAAGGTCATACAATTTATACTGATATCAGTCATTGAATTTGTCAATGGACTATCAATGCACTCGAAAGGTGCACACTTTTTAACTTATTAAAATTTTTGGTTTTTGTCCTATAGTTTGGGCCTCCAACTAGAGCTAATTTTCAAATGACCATAACTTCTCATCTGGGAGAATTTTTTCAGATAAGAATATATCGTTGGAAATTTATTGATGAGATATACACAACCATGCCATTTATAATATCATTAGGACATCATAATTATATCAAAAAAATCAAATAAATTCATGCAACTTTAATTTCACTTCATGAGATCCTGTAAGAGTCCCAGTTATCATACTGCTTCATAAAGTGTAATATTGCATATGAATGATATTGTTTCTATCTCAGACATCCCTTTTTACATCAATGAAACCTTGTTTTCATTAATGAAAACACAATGTGCAATATAAATATAAGAGGTTGGATTTTATATATGATTAATATCTTGTTTGAAGTTTTATGAAGTTCAAGAACCAAGTCAGTTTCTACAAGAACCTGGAAATTGGGCCATTTGTTTATATTCATCTATAAGATATACTACATCACAAATTTCTCACATATGAAACAATAGAATTTTGGATCTTCATCACCTTCATAGATTGGAATGTGGTTCAAACCCAATTTGTCTTTAGATTGTGGCTTCAGTTGGAAAGAGGAGGTATAGTTTGTGTTTTTCTTGTTTCTTTAGTAACCAAAATCTAAATTTGACCAAAATTTATTATTCATTTGTATAATGGTTGACTTTAATAAGGAAGTCATTGGTACTAGTTCAATCAATATTTCTTTAGTCTATTGTGTTAATCCAACTTTCATGTTTTTTAAGACAAATTTCTTTGTTTGGAAAGCTTTAGCTATATACTCTATGAACTTCCCTTCTTGGGAACATGTCAGTTCAATTTAAATATTTATTGACTTAGAATCTTTTTCCTTGGTAATTAGATTTTGTATGGGGTTATCTCTGAGATTATTGATGTGGAGAGTTATATTTTCATCACCCTTTCCACCTATCCAAGTTTTATCTATTGGTGGTATTTCAATCAATGGTATTACAAATTGAATTTATACTCAGGGTCTAATTTTAACCTTTTAATGGAGGATATCTCTAATACAACAATTAACATCTTGAGGAATGGGGGATCATCGTAACATTGGGACAGAGTCATCAATATCCATTCTTTTATTATTATCTACTAGTTTCCAAGTGATATTTGTTTCCATAACCAATTAAAAACTATTACTTCTCTCAAGAAATTTTAAGGGAACCCCTCTTGAATCTGTTTGGTCTATGTCAATATTAGATGAGTCCAATGTATTGACTAGCCACTCCCAGGGTTTCTTCCTTCCTTATGTTTGAGGATATTTTGCATTGTGCATCTCCTCCCATCTAATTTGTCTTTTATCCCTTTGAATTTTTTGAATGTCAGCTAAAGGTTTATGATATTACATTTACCTTTTAATATTTTTGTTTGATTCTTCCTCTAATGTATATGCTCTTTCAGTCGACTTTCTCCTAATTTCTGGCACGATATTATTTAATGTAGTTGATATAAAAAACTCTAACTAAGGCATTTCATGAATGAAAGAAACCCTATCATTTGTCCTGATGCACGCATGATTGGTTATGGCTGTCATAATTGAACTCATTTACTCAAGAAGTAAACCCAAGCATCTTCCATGCTTCTGCAGTTAGATTCTAATTTTTTTTACTATTTTTTTGCTTCTACTCCTAATTGATATTTATTATTGGAGGATTTAAAGGTGGTCAATATTCAACTATATGGTTGATCCAATTATCTAACAAGAATTTTTTCCAAAGGAAAGGCATGGTACATGAAAAACCATCATGAAACCATATTTTATATTTATTTATTTATACTCTTACTTCAAGTGCTCGTTCTTCACAGCAACCATTGTGGATTTTCTCAATCCATTCATATATATTTTTTTAGTCCCCGTGAATTATTTTTAACAGTAACATTTGATCATCATTTAGTCTATTCATTAGTGAATTAGTTGATGTATTTAATAATTTCCTCACGAATAAAATAAAATAATATTTCATGGGTTTCTGTAAAGAAGTATGATCTTGCTTCTGCCAATGTTAAACAATTTATTTGTGCATATTTCTTAAGGTAATTGTTGATTTTACACTCCTACAACTCACGAATCTCCTCTAGAATCAACATCCATGTGTGCATTCTTGCTTAAGCTTGGGTGTGGGAACTACTAGTAATAGAACTAATTTTGTAATCCAAGGAATTATAAGGAGGTATTGGTAGTATCCCTTTAGAGCATCATATAGAAATATATAAACTATGATACATACATACACATATACGAGGGGAAGGATAATATAATTGAAGAACTAGGAGACTAGAAATAAACACCTTATTACTATACCATAATAATAAATTTATCTCTTTTATTCTCTACACTTTTTGTTACATCAATTACATATTTATATGTATGATTTTGTTACAAGGTAGTTGTAATTTTATAACTACCTTGGTTGGTTGATTGACTTACATTTTCAACTAAACAAGCAATTGAGCTTGGCATAGATAGGCTATAGGGTATAGTTGGAAAAGTCGAGGAGAGAAAGGGTACATTAAAATGTTATGGCCTACATAATAATATAATAATAAATATTTAATAAATGAATATCTAGGGCTTAATAAGAGGTTTTATATGCTTAAAAAGGAGATACAATATGACCAAAATTTCTACTGGATAACCCAAATATATATATATATATATAGAGAGAGAGAGAGAGAGAGAGAGAGAGAGAGAGAGAGAGAGAGAGAGAGAGAGAGAGAGAGAGAGAGAGAGAGAGAGAGAGAGAGAGAGAGAGAGAGAGAGAGAGAGAGAGAGAGAGAGAGAGAGAGAGAGAGAGAGAGAGAGAGAGAGAGAGAGAGAGAGAGAGAGAGAGAGAGAGAGAGAGAGAGAGAGAGAGAGAGAGAGAGAGAGAGAGAGAGAGAGAGAGAGAGAGAGAGAGAGAGAGAGAGAGAGAGAGAGAGAGAGAGAGAGAGAGAGAGAGAGAGGGTACATTAAAATGTTATGGCCTACATAATAATATAATAATAAATATTTAATAAATGAATATCTAGGGCTTAATAAGAGGTTTTATATGCTTAAAAAGGAGATACAATATGACCAAAATTTCTACTGGATAACCCAAATATATATACATATATATATATATATATATATATATAGAGAGAGAGAGAGAGAGAGAGAGAGAGAGAGAGATGTATATATATATATATATATATATATATATATATAGAGAGAGAGAGAGAGAGAGAGAGAGAGAGAGAGAGAGAGTAAAATGAAGGGTACAATAGCAATTTAATGTGAATATATAGGACTTAATAAGAGGTTTTGTATGCTTAACATTGAGATAAAATATGACCAAAAAATCCACTTGTTGCACCTCAAAGGCACACTTGGAAGGCTTTGTATATAGTTTTTTCTCTTCCAATAGTTTTAAGGCCCTACCTACATGTTCTTCCCAAAATATGCAATATAATAGTACTTCATCGAAAAATACTAACATAAATTTTCTAAAGAAGGGTAAGAAAATAGAATTCATAAATATTTGAAATGTTCAAAAGTCATTAGTAAATCAAAATGGCATAACCAAAAGCTCATAATGACCCTCATGCCTTCTAAATACAATTTTTGGAATTTCTTTTTGCCTCGTATTGATTTGAATATATCTTGAATGAAGATCCAACTTAACAAAGAAAGTTCCCCCATGCAATTCTTCTCATAATACATTGGTGATAGGAATAGGAAACTTGTATTTCATGTTCATTTTGTTGGGATGTGTATAATCTAAACACATACGATAAACCATCATTTTCTATAACCATCACCACTAGAGAAGAGAAATAACTTTGGCTAGGTTGAATGATGTAGGCATTTAACATTTCTTGAAGCATATGCTTAGTCTCACTCTTTTATGTATATTCCTATGGATAATTGGAGGGACTAATATTAGGTAGTACATTTCCTAGATTCAAATGAATAGCATAGTCATAATATCAAGAAATTCAAATAACCTTAGGCATCTCTCCAAATACCTTGTAATGTTTGTTGATAACTTTTTGGATATTAAATGGAGATAAGGATATAAATATTTGAACATCTAGTGAGCACAATTGTCCAATTACATAATGGTTTCCATTTTGAGTAATTTTGTCATGTTGTTAGAATTATTACATTATATGGTTTTCCTTAGATACCTCTAAGATCAGTTTCATTTCCTTCTAAATAAAATATATTAAACATTAAGGGTCCTTATTTCTAATGATTGTAACCATTGGACCCACAACACGACATCAACGCCACCCATTTGGATTGCAATCATGGGGCTATCCAATAAATTATCCCCCATATTATGCTTAATATTACGACACTTCTCAGAGTAATTTATGGTACCTCCTTATGCAATACTTACTTGAAACTATGTGTTAAAACTATAAAGAAAATGATAAGTTTTTTTTTTTAATTAGTAAATTTATTAGTACTACTTGAATTAATCAACATTGTTACATTTTTCTTTTTGAGATACCATTATATCTTGAGGTTTTGTGGATTACTAATGATTTCCAACACATGGCAAGATATTATTGGAGTATTCTCTTCTAGATCTAGACCTTATAATGATTCCAATTCTTGATATTCTTCCTCTTCATAATATATGTATAATATTTTTTTCTCACTACATTTATGCCCCTTATTATACTTGTTGTGACAATTAAGACATAGTCACTTTACTCTTATTTCATCCATATGCTAAGAACCTATCAACCTTGGTAGTTGATTGAGGTTAGGAGAGGGAGCATGATGTTATTTTTAGTTGTTAGTGACCAATATTCTAGTATAAATATTTTTATTTTCAACTTTCCTCGCTGGGATGAAAGCATGCTCTACGGATTTAGGTTCAAAGAGATGCACTTCATATTGTATTCTTTAATGAGAACTGATATTTCTTTCTATGAAATGTCTGTACCTTGAGGCTTATTTTTATAAGCTTACAATTGAATATGATATACAATTGAACCTATTTTATAAGGATTTAGAATGTACAACTCTTAATATAACCATAATTTTCTTTCAATACATTTGTAAAAATGGCCCAAGAGAGAATAGAATTATTTTTTCATTCATAAAGCCACCGATACCATAAATTTATCATTTTCTAAATATAAGGACACATTAGTTACCTTTAAAAATGCTTTAACTTTCTATAAATAAATAAAAAATTCTCCCTCTATAATATCCATGTTATAGGACCTATAACGACAAACTTCTTCATATTGATCTGCAGAATGAAGTAGTTCGATGGTGCCAATTTGAAGCCCTTATGATGTGGATCTTGGAGTAATGAAGGATCATGATTATGAGATTAAATATTTGTGCTATCCAAATGTGATGAAACTCTTCTCATATGTGGTTGAGTCTCAACAAAATTATTCGCCTCATTTTCATGATTTCCTTGGATCTCCATATCCCTTTTAGAGAGCCTTTGTAAGAGAGTGTTTTCTACGAAGTTCATGGATTTTTAAAATTCTTCTTTATTTTAATCCATTTTATTCTGTATTCAATCCATATTATTTTTAATCTGATTTGAAAACTACTGTGGATATTCCACTGAGAAATTTTCCATAATAGATTTGATAAAACTATTTTTAAAAATATGAAATCTACATTATTAGGGTTTTATTTTTCTTCAGATTTCTGGATATGTATATTATGGTTATTTGTGTATGCATGAAAATTAAAATTATTTATAAAACATAGAATGGATAAATAAATACTCAAAAACCATGATTGAAAGAAGATATGACCTAGGAAACCCTTTCGGGAGAAAATCTAGTTGGAAGTTGAGGTCCCTCTTTATCCAAAGGGGAAGTGGTATGTACCCATGGTATCCACTAATGGTGTTGTAATTTATGAAGGCTATAAATAATGAGCCTCACTTTCTAAAATGAAAAATTTAGTTACCACAATGTGATTGTAACTATTTCCTTTATTTCGATAAAAAAATTCTTTGCGTGTTTTTTTCTTTTCTCTCGGAGTTCAAGTTTTTTTTAGATCTTGGCCCCCAATATCTGGATCAGTGGTATAAGAGAGGGACATGACTCCATATTTATCAAGATTTCAAGGGTCTCCATTGGAATTTTGTATATCTTCTCATAATCCTTCATTTTTCATTCGGAGAAGGGACCAAGAATCATTGTTTATTTCAATGTTTTTTTGTAGTACTTCCAATTTTATGTGCTTACTAAAAAGTGAAAAAGGGTTTTAGCTTAATACCTCTAAATTTGTTACCATTGATATTCCCATGGTTGGAAAAGCATATATATTAATATATAATGGAAGAGCAATTCTCGAATATTCTATGCAGACTACAATGCCATCTCCCTTGAAAACAAATTTCTAATACTCTAATTCTTCTATGGCTACAAGGAGGTCCTCAAATACTTTAACATAATTAGAAATTTCAACAAATTATGCCTCTAGAGATTCAACGACAGTCCAAATCCATTTTTTCATCATAAGCCAACACCTTGGAATTGTGTGTTTGGCGTATTGTTCTTGGGCAGTCCTATTGGAAGTGGCTTCAATAAGGTTTCAAAGGACTTGTGTGTTTCCCTACAGGTTTTTTTTGACCTAAATCCACTATTTCACAAACACCCATTTTACGTAACAGGAGAGATATATGCGAGAAAGTATGTTCCTTCCTTGAGCTTGTATATGCCCAACCAGCTAGATAATAATGGTGTATTTCCATTGTGACTAGACTGGTCATCAATAACAAAGTGACCCACCCCTTCATGTAGGTTTTATCTCATACCTCTAATGCATACATTGTGGGGCTAAAAAATCCTCAAGAAAATCTCCACCTTGAATAACTACAGTAGGGGGAAGCTATCCTTACCCACCAATAAAAATGACATGATGAACACATTGCTATAAATGATTTACCCAATCACCAAGATAGTGCTACAACCCTGGTGACTCTATACGACCTGAGGAAAAAATTAAAAAAAACAAAGTTTAATGTAAAGTACAAATAAAATAGATGAATAATTTGATTGCAAATTTATTGTTCAGTATCAAAGGGAGAAGTTGGCATAGAAGCATAAAACTGTAGGTACTAGGTATTTCAAGTGTATATAAGGATGCTGAATTTTTTAGGGAATTTAGAAGGAGCGGAGTAATTGAAGGGTTTCAAAACAAGTTTTCTCAGGGAAGATTGGGTTTCCTTAGAGACTGCAAGGCTTATTTATGGTTTCAATGTGTTTGTTCCAAGATGGGGTGCATTAAATCAAAGAATCCCAAGGAGACGAGTGGTTGGAAAGAATGATTTTCATAGAAGAGTTTGATTCAACTGTCATTAACTAGGTACAAGAGGTTACTAAGGTTAAGTGTGCTTAACCTCAGACTAAGAGTCCAAATGTAGATGTTTTTACAATGGCTGAAGAAGAAGAAACATATATGGCCTCCCTCTACCACAACTATTGAGTGTTCATCTCTGATATGATTTGATGCCATCCTCACGTCCCACATATGATGATGTTGAATACAATGTGGGCATTTTTTCAGAATATGAAGAATTTTCAATCAGTGAGGAACATGAATCTAAATTATATTCTGGTGACTCTTCCCCATAAGATGATATGTTTATAAATATATATAATGGAAATGGAATGGTGCACAAAATTATGACCCTATGAAATATATGGAAACCTATACATGTGATTATTTGTTTCCATATAATTTCACAGTTTCATTCTATGATGTTGAAATTCCTAGTGCCTTCTAGAAAGCTGACATTTTCAAAATCAACAAGAATTGGAAAAAAGGGATGTAAATCACTTTTATAACAAATATCAAGATGAAGAAGTCAGAGATGAAAATTCGGGTATCGCATAAAGTTTTGAAGAGGTAGTGTAGTCATTCTAGAAATGGAAACGGAGATTATAGAGTGGAGCATTCATATTCCGGGGATCCCAATTTTGAAGATCTTGTGGAAAAAATTGAATATTTCTTTAAAGAGGATTCAAGAGTAAATGCATCTAAAAAAATATATCTCAGTTTATTCTACGCAGTTAGCCAATTCTAGTGCCACAATAGGGTCCTTGCAAGAGTGGTGTTAGCCTAAAACTATGTCAAACATGGAAATTTCGGGTGCACATTCAATGACTAGTTCATAAATTTAATCTATTGGAAATATCCATCAGAATTATCTTATCTGATTTTCTGGATATTCTGCCAAGCCTAACGTTAATTTATAAAGCCACAAGAATCCTCATACATAGATTTCTCTTAGGGATGATAGATAAATTCAACAATTATTTCAAGCAGGGTGTGTGGGACCTATTTTGAGCTCAATAATGTGTACAAAAGTATTTTAGTTTGAGGCATCTCCAAACTCTCCCTCAACAGCCACAAATTCCAAGCTTGTGATAAGTGTTGCTTCAAGGATTGGAACGAGAATTAGAGTAATAATTCTTTAGGAATCATTCTTCTTGATACATTATCTACTTTTAATCCATAAAGGGCATGTTGGAGCTTTGTATTTTCTTTTCTAGATATGCAGTTAGTAGCTAGGGGTTCCCATGGTGATAGAAGTATCTTTGTTAACTATATTGAAGTGTACTTTTGGCTGAAAAAAATATACCTCCTAATTCCAATGTAATTTCATGGTGTGGATATAAATTTGCAACAATTGGAGTCAAACATATCATTGGATAGTGAGAATTTACAAAGATAAAGCACATATTTCTATTAGGAAAATCAGAAAGAAAACTATATTGAGGTCCATTTTCTAGGCCATGCAATGTCAGTATCACAATTGGCCCACAAGAATTACATGGTATATCTATCCTCATACCCTCGTTATTTGGGGTTATGGGTCACCCACAAACCCATGGTTATGGGTAAACCACACAAAATCCTTGACATCAAATTCCATTTGTTAGGTTGCACATTGTTAGCATCACATTTGGCCCACAAGCATTACAGGGTATATTTATCCTTGAATATTCATTCTATCATGGTTTTTGGGTGATCCAAAAACCCATAGTTATGGGTAAACCACATTAAACACTCACCATTGAATTCCATTTTCTAGGTCACACATTGTTAGTATCGTAGTTGACCCATAAGCATTACAGGGTATCTTTATCCTTAGATATTCATTGTGGTTTTGTCCCATCCACAAACCTGTGTTTATGGGTTAATCACACAAAACCATTCTCTTCATTGGCTTATATTCACCAAATGATTCAAAGGAGGGAACTTGGTGCAATTGGGACCATTGATTTCTATGGGGGGAGGAATGATCCGAATGGGAAGTGACATCCACCCATATTATTTACCCATGGAATCCACCCATGGTATTGTAACTTAGGAAAGATAAAAATAATGAACCTAAATTTTTAAAAGGATAAATTAACTTACCAAAATGAATTTGTAACTGTTTCCTTTATTTTAATAAAAAAAAAAATTTGTGTGTTTTCTTCTTCTCTCTCGGTGTTCAAGTTTTTTTTAGATCTTGGCCCCCAATATACGGATCAGATATGCTCTCTTTCTCTGAATACAAAATGGTAATGAGTACACATTATTATGGCCCATAGGATACTATAGTGCACAAATCCCATTTTTTTCTCTATCTCCTATCCCTCTTAGCTATTTTTTCTCATCTAAGGAAAAAATTTCCTCGAAAATAATGGAACTGCTTTTTCTCCTAATGGCTTGATTATAACATAGCTTGATATCTTGCAAGAAATTAGGTTTGAATACCTCAAATATTCAGAAGAGTTACAATATGAACTCTATTAGAGTATTATTCATCATAATCCTATGGTTAGCCCATTTTCCATGAATAATGGGGGCTAGCATGGCATCCTCTCTAATTATGGTAGTGAAAATATGAAGATAAACTTTTAAGTGTCATAATTTTTGCATATAGACTCTACTTGAAGCAATTCATATGCCATTGGAAAGTTATTGTGTGTATAATATGAAAAATGGTGTTGCGCTGAAGAAAAAAAGTTTTACCCCCAAAAAATGTCATTTTATGCCTCAAAATGCTCCTAAAAGGTTTCAGATCTCAATTTTCTAAACCGAGCCTTTCTAGTAAAAATTGTCCTATGATGATTCCTCCATATTTTCCACTCTAAAAGTATCAATTTGGATGAAAAAAAATACAATGATCCAATCTGGATCACACCTCGCCATTTTGGGAGGCTTTTGGTCCCGAAAAGTGTTTGAACGAGGTGAGGAAAATTTTCCTTCGCCTTCTCTTGGGTGTATGTTGGGGGCAACCCAACTTGGCCTAGATTTTAGCTAATAACTCTACATTTTGAGGAGTGGAGCATGAAGTGGACTGTGCAACGAAGCATTCTAAATATATCACATGGTGCCATAGGGGCTTCAGGGAGGGTCGAAGCCCCTCCTTTTTGTAAAGCGCACTATTTTGTAAAGGGTTTTGGGTCATATTTGCTTGTTTTGGGGAGCCCATGATATTTGGACCATGGTATTGTAATGTTATAAACTGATGATTTAATAATATATAAATGGATTTAATGATATGTTTAAGAGACATTATATATCATCATGGTTATGGACAAGTCTTTGTAATCTATATTTTATAGTGAAGGGAAGGCTCTATAGCTGAGTGCGTAGAAACCTGGGAATATAATGCAACTTAGTGCGCAAACAAGCTACAAATTAGTGCGTAGGTCAAAGAAATTATTGTACTTAAAGATTTATCATAATAAAGAAGCATTTTGGGATGATATTCTGGTGTTCGTGTGTATATATTCTTACTATATCTTGTTGAATTTTTATTTCGCGCAGTAATCATTTATGGGTTTTTATGATTTTTTTTTTATGATTAATTGAATGTGACGCAGTAGTTTATGTGTGTGTGAAGATTAATATAACATAAAAATACCACATCTCTTAGTCCCTTGAGGCTACAGAAACCTGGTTCTGCATCCACCCATAGTCACTTCGGGTGAGGCTACAATCTGCTTGCAGGTCATTGCCGAAAGGGCCAATGATCAAGGGTTTTGTTGGTGTGCAGTAAGATCAAACTTGGTTCATCCCAAATCAAGCCAACAATGTACCATTTATCTTTTCCTATAATTTTTCTTTTCAACCTGTTATTAGTCCCCCCAAATTCCCAAGGCTGAGAGTGGGATTGAAGGAAGATAACCAAAGACCAGGCTTTAGGTCAGGTAGACAGCCCTACCACGACTAGAGAGGGTTCTCTCGTTGTCACTTTAAATTCAATGGATTGAATGAATATCTATTTATTTTAGGCTAGGTATGTAATATCAGTAAACAATATTTTTTTTTTTTTTTTAATGTTTTAAATGTTGGATATAAAAGTTAGTGAGAAGGCTAGGTCTAGGGTTTTTAGGTTTGAATTCCAAGGTCAATTTGCAAAGAATGTGTGAGGCTAGATAGGTAGTTTGAAGGCATGCTTAATTGGTCATTGAGTATAGGATGAAGTGATAGATATTTTTAATGAGCATTGAGTTGAATTCATTCATTTAGAAGTAAATAGATATATCATGTAAACCTTGTCTAAAACAGAGCATGAAAAAACATGATTTCTGCTTATAAACTTACAAGATAAACACGTGGAAAGATATAGCTAAAAGAGAAAAATATATCATTTAACATGAATAGATAAACATACAAAGGAAGAGAAAATTCTCCAATGCATACCAAAATATTCTCAACATAAGTTTTGTAAGACTGTCTTTGATTTCATTCCAAAATTATTTTAAAATATATCCACTGAAAAATAAGACTATCCAACCCAAAAAAAAATACTAAAGAGAGTCTACTTATAGAATATATGAACCATTAAACCTCATCAGGTCGAAATCCCATCCAAAATGCATCATAAATACACAAGATGAGTCATTTACTAGATTCTAGGGAGGTTAGAAACCATTCCCTAAAATTCAGCTATGAACTAGGAGTGTTTGTCTGTTACATTACATTACATATTCCCTCATGATATGAGGAAACAACCAACTCAATTACTCTAATTCCAACTCATAGGATAGAAAAAATTTGAATTTTTGACATTTTTTGAGCTTGACAAGTGCCTTAGGGAATCCAATGCTGATTTGTAAAATTTCTGACAGAAGTGTAGCAGACGTTTGCATCAACTTTTGAGGAAATTTTAAGATTCCACATCTAATTCTGAAAGAACGGTCCACTATCCATGTGTGTCTAGTTTCAAGAACATATTTAATTTTGAAAAATGACCCCCGGGAATGCTTCCAAAAACTCATTCTCCCAAGGTTACTCCAAAAGTGTAGCAAGCAGTCCCAAGAGGTGGCATAAGCATAGAAAATGGGTGCTTTTTTGTCCTTTTGTCCTTTTCTCCAAAATTAAAGATTTTCATACAAAGAGGGTTCTTGATCTACAATGTACTCATAAAAATGCATCCATCCATGTAAATAAATCATCATTTGGATGCCCCTAAAATAATCGTAGCAAAATTTTGCTACGCTTCTGTGAGGAGGAATTTCCAGAATTGTGCAAAAATCACAAAAAAATACCAAAATTGTTCAAAACTTCTCAAAATTGGTTCTGTAGCACTTGTGAATGATGGGCTAAAAAAAAAGGAAGCTTCAGCCAACAAATCCAATATATCCTTCTCTTTGAGCTTCATTTGAGTTTCTTTAAGACTTTTCTTTAGTTGTTTTAGCCTTATTTGAGAAATTGTGTTCCTGGTGCGATAGTGATTTTCCATGTGTATTTGAAGTTTATTGTCCCTCTTATCCCTCTTCAAGAGCTTCTCCAAATTCTCATTTACCATTTCCAACCAAATTTATCTGTCTTGATTGATCTCCATGGCTATAAGCTCATCAAAGGTCAACTCTTCAGATGGATGAGCTGATTGTCTTTCTAGCTCCAGTGCCCTTTTGAGGCCTCTTGTCTTTGGCCTTCTTGGTTGTGTTTCAGCCTCCATATCCTGCATTTGATCAAAATATATGACCTACTTACCTTTACCTTTATTTTCCTCTAGTTCTGGCTTGAGTTTTCTTTGCAATAGTTGCTTTACCTTCAATTCAAAATTATCTTGTTGTAAGAAAGTGATTTTAGAATTAGCAATGGAGAAAATCCTCCTCAAATCTGATATTTCCTCATATTTCTCTTTGATGATCTCTTTAGCTGATTTGATCTCAACCTACTCTGCTACCTCATCCTCCAATGGCATTTTTTCACTATGTTGGTGCAAAGGTGTTTCATCTTGATGCATAAGAGGTTTCTCTTCCATTTCACTTCTTTCAACAATGGTGTCAAGAGTAAGTACACCCTTGATAGATTTAGGCACAAATATATATCTCTTCCCCTTTTCATAGTTATGAGTAAACTCAAAAACCCTTGGAGTCTCTGAAAACTGAGTTGGTGTGCTATGAGAGCCGCCCTCCATTGGTTGTGTTGATGATGTGCTATGCAAGAAAGGAGGGCCTACTCTTTTCATGAAAGTTTCCCAAGTCATGTTGATGGATGAAAGTTGATGCAATACAATGAGCTTGACCAAACCATGATGAAAAATACCAGGGTTATGATCTTTTTTTCTGATATGAACCTTCTCATTCATATTAATCAAACTCTTGTACAAGTAATGTGGGAAATAAAGTGTTTTGATAGAGGTGAATGCATCAACAACCTGATATGGTACCTATACAACCTGGAAAATATTCCTTCTCATGTGAAATAATTCATTATTAACATCATCAAAGGAGCATATTTGTTATGGAGGTGTCTGAAAGGGAAGAGGTAATATGGTTCCTCTCTAGCATGAGGTTTGAGAAATTTTTTGTACTCTTCAATGTCTAAGTCCATGCCCTTGAAACACTTCACTCCATGACAAAGAATGCCTGTTGTAGAATAAATTAGGTCTGCTGATAGGTTAAAATCAACTCTTGCAATGATGACCTTTACCATGTTGAAAATTTTGGCAAATAATCTTGTAATTTGAAGATGATATCCCTCCTCCATGAGCTTCTCACAAAACCTCAAACATCACGTCCTCTTAAAAAATATTTTGGCCAAGGGTGAAGCATTGATTTCATGCATGGTGAATGGTTCTAACCTAAGCTGGTGCCCTCCCTTTAAATTATTCTTCTCACTCTCCATATTTTTTATCACTGAAATGATGAAAACCCTAGAGTTTTGGTGGGATGAGCATGTGTAGTGAAATTTAGGAAAAACAAAGTGTAGGGATGGGGTAGGTTTAGAGGGTGAGATGAAGGGTTAAGAAACTAGGGAAAATTATAGAAAACATTCAGTAGATAGGGTTGTATGTTAGCTGCATTTTGTGAGTGAAATGAAGTGAAATGGATATGAGGAAGGTGGTTAAAACAAGGAAACATAAAAAATTTCCAATTTGTCACTGCGAAAATTAGCTATAATTTAGGGTTTGGAGAATATGGATATTAGGGAGGATATGGATGGTGGGAGATGTGAGTATGAGGTATATGAGACGTGTAGGATAGTGTTTAGATACTAGGTTTAGGGTTTATTCAGCTGGAGTCTTTCAATAACATGAAGAAGTGATGATATAGAGAAGTGTAGAGTGAGCATGAAAATCAATAACAACTTAATTATTTGACCATGGGAGGTTATAAAGATGTTAACTTACTATTGTGAGAGGCCCAAGGAGTAGTACCCACAAGCCTTGAGCTTGTTTGAATGGATTTGAAGCCAAAAACCTAAGTTCTTCCCTCCCTCCAGAATCGTAACACCACTCCATAGAAGCATAACAACTGTGCTGAAAGCATAGTAGGAGGCTACAGACGTATAACAACAGGGTCTGGAAACGTAGCAACTACCCAGAAACGTAACAAAAATCTAGAAAAAACATAGTAGGAGGCTACAAAAACGTAACAAAAGGCCTAGAAATGAAACAACATCCTCTAAAAGCATAGAAGGGGGCTACATAATTGTAACAAAGGCAACCCGAAGTGTAGCAAAGATTTTTTGGAGAAATTATTTGCCTTGGTTTCAAACCTTTGACCACCTAAGGATTGAAAATGAGGTAAGAGAGGATCTCTACCACACAACAAAGGAAATAATGAGTTTGGATATGCTTTCTTTTGTCTTTTATAACCTTGAAATGACCTTTTTGTCCTATAGTGAAATAATAAGACAGTTTTTCCTTTTGAAACTTTTTGACATTTAAACACATTTTAAAATAAGACAACTTGTCTTACTTTATTTCCTAAGTATGTTAGATCCATTTTAAATCCTTATGAGTGAAAATGAAGGATTTCTTTCCTTGTTTGATGACAAAGTAGACTTTTCAAAAGCAAAACAATGACAGCTAGACAACAGATCTAGATGAGATGGAGTGGATGACCTAAGACTTATAAATGATAATGAATGGGATGAACTTTAAAGTGATGATGGCCATGGATGAGATGAGAGGAGCATAATTGTTTTACCTGGACTCCTTCAATGACCAAAATTTATTTTGAAAATTTGTTTGAAAACACAAAATTTTTGACCTAGGACTACTAGCAAATAAACTGAAAGAGGATATTTGATCAATGAACATATTGACACTAACACAACCCAATATTCCAAAGGTCATGCTGCCCCTCTCTTATATTTTTGAAAATATTATACAAAATTTTATCCTCTATCAACTCTTCCTGAGCATCTAGTGCCAAATCCTCCACAATAGGTAGGATTTGTTCATACTCTTGATCTAGCATGGAAGGATCATAGAGATTCATATTGAGTAAATTCACATGTATGGGGGTAGATTGGGTCTATAGGAATTATCTCCCACCTTTTCCAGTATCTCAAAGGGACCATATCACAAAGCCTTGACTTTCTTACCAAGACCATGTAGCCTCTCCTTGATCAATTGGAACCATACTTTGTCTCCCACCTTGAACGACTTCGTTGTTCTGTGTCGATCATTTATATATTTGTATTTTTCCTATGAATTCTATAGTGACAGCTATCCCTGTATATGGATCTTTGTAAACTTCTCAACAAATTTTTCAATCCTTAAGGCATCCCATGTAAGATCCTCCTTGACTCCTACTTGTTTCCCATATGCAATATCAAAAGGTGAAGGTGAAAAAATATCCAAAACAAGTTTCAAATGGGGCCTTACCAGTAGAAGTGTGGACTGGTATGTTATAATATTTTTGTATATATACCATATTTTCACCATGTCTTTGAATGCTTATGATTATAACCCCTCAAAAGTTGCATCAAAGTACTGTTGACTACTTATGTTTTCCCATCTCTCTTTAGGATGGAATGTTGTATACCTCTTCAATTTTGTGTGTATATTCTCCCAAAATTTTGTCCCACAATTATTTTCCTCATCCATATGGCCTCACATGTTTCTTGACTTGCAGCCATGTATTCAGCCTCTACTAAGATAAATTCCATAGAAATATGCTTCATGTTGTATTAGGAAATATTTGTAGACCCGACACTAAAGAAATAACCTAAAGTACTTTTCTTGTCTGATGGAATCCCTACCCAATCTGGATCAGTGAAGCCTTGGAGCTTCACTCCATCCATCCCCTTGTACCATAATCCATACTTGGTAGTGCCTTTGAAGTATCGTAACACATTCTTTGTTCCTTACAATATAGCTTGGTAGGCCTCACCATAGCTTTACTCGACTAGTTTATTGCATGGCACATGTGGGGCCTTGTGTTCACAAGATACATCAAAGACCCCGAAAGCTTCCTGTAAATGGTAGCATCAACCCCTTCACCTGAAGTGGAATTTCGCTTCCTTTATTTTGTAGCTAGAGGTATTTCCATGGGCTTACAATTATCCATGTGAAATATTTGAAGTATTTCAGAGGCATACTTTCCCTAAGAAACAAAAAATTCACCAACATCTTGCCATACTTCTAGCCCAAGGAAGTAATGCATTAATCCCATGTCTCTCATCTCAAATTCCCTTTCAATATCCTCTTTACAAGAGCGTATTAGCTACTCATCACCTATTAATATTAAATCATATACATATAAAACAAGAAACTTACCATCTACCACAATGTGATAGAGGTTTGCATTTGCTTCACTTTTGGTGAAGGCCAATCCACTGCGATAACTGTCGATTCGAGTGTACCATGCTCAGGGTGAATATTTGAGACCATAAAATTCTCTCTTTTTTTCTGAACACATGTGACTCTCGATCATATTTCTTAAATCATTTTGAATCCTCTATGTAAATTTCCCCCTCAACAACACCATTGAGAAAGGTGGGATTCACATCCATCTGGTGGATTTTACACCCCATCTATGTAGCCAATGCTAGAATGTATCTAATTGAGGAATATGTTACAATTAGTGAAAAAATTTCCTCATATTCCACTCTCTCTACCCGAGAGAATCCTTTGGCCACAAATTTTTCCTTTGTACTTCTCGATGCTCCCATCGGCTACATGCTTCAATTTGTATATCCATCTCATAACAGCCATTGATTTTCCTTTTGGTCTTGGCACCACCTCCCACACAATGTTCTTCATTATGGATTTTTATTCTTCCACCATGGAATCAACCCAAACAAGTTAAGAAACAGCTTCCTCAAATGAGGAAGGCTCTGCCTCAATGAACTCTATCATGAGAACCATGTAACCAATTTACCTCTCAGGTGACATACTATACCTATGTACTAATGTGGGGGATACCATATTCTCCCTTGCATCTTGCAACAATATATCATCTTATCTGGTTCTCTTTATCCCATCTCTAGGATATTCTAGTTGAGTGGGTTCCTCCACTCTTCCTCCTAACTGCTCCTCTACATGTGGTTGCTCCACAACCTCCTGAATATCATCTCGAGGCTCCTCATTCGGAGCTAGAAGCTCTTTCTCCGATGGGATACTCAACTCTCATTCTAGGGAGCATCTCACAGCCTTCTCCTCATCAAACTTGACATCTCTCCTCACAACTGTAATTCTTAGTGAATGTAAATACACTAGGTAATTGTGTGAATTTTCGGTGTATCTTGCAAAAATTCCCAACTCTATTGTAGGCTCAAGTTTCTTCCTGTAATTCTTGGATGCATGACAATAAACTGAAGCTCCAAAAATTTCAAAATGAGACACATAAGGCTTTCTCTCCGAGAAAGCTTCCACTGGTGTGATCATACCAAGATATGGGGACTCTAATTTTGCAAGTAGATAGTGGTATTGCATGTTTCCACCCATAGATGTTAATGCAACCCCTAATCATGCAACTTGGAATTTTTTTCTCCCACAATTATTTTGTTCTTCCTTTCAACTACCCCATTCTAGTTTGGGTTATGGGGTGATATCATTTCTCTTTGAATACCTTCTTTGGTACAAAAATCCTTGAAGTCATGTGAAACAAATTCACCTCCATTGTCCCTCCTGAGATCCTTCACCTTCCTCCCAGCCTTCTTCTCAAACAATGTGTTGAATTCAACAATTTGTTTTTAGAAAACTTCATGCTTCTTCTACATGAAGAATATCCAACATTTTCTAGAGAAATCATCAATAAAAATAAGATAGGACTTATGTTTTATTGTGGAGGCTACAGAAAATGGTCCACAAACATTAGAGTGGATTCACTCCAATATTGCATCTTCTCTGATATCTCAGTAATGAAGGTGGATATGACATATTTCCTTAATGTTTAAACCCTACAGACATCTTGTTGGTCAAGGGAGCCTTTTTGGATACCAATGGTAATTTGTTGCATGATTTTTAAGGCGCCATCGTGTAGATGACCTAATATCCTGTGCTAGAGTACTCCAACATCTTGACTCTGCACTTTTTTAGCCTTATTGCTCAATGCAGTATAATGTCCCACCTCAAGTTTGTGTAGGTTCTTCACTAAAAACCCGATCAGCTTCACTTGCTCGATAGTTATGTGTCTCAGAAAGGATTTTCCTTTACTAAAAATAACATCATAGCCATGATCCTCCAATACTGCTACAAATATAAAGTTCTTCTTCATCCTAGGTACAAACATAACATCTTTGGGGTGAATAGGAGAGGATTTCTCCCTCTCAAAGGTGAAAATATGAATTCATGTAACATTGTACCTCCCATCATCCCCCATTTTGAATGCATTTGGAGATCCTTCTCCTCTAGGATAATTAAACACTCCTTGAACCATGTCATATGGAATGAGGCACCATAATTAAGGTACCACACACTCCCCATAGTTGTGTTGGACATGCATGCTATCAGGGTGAAGTCTAATTCGAATTGTGAAGTCAGTGCTTCACCTCATGCTCCTCCTAAAGGCTTCTTGGTAGACTTCTTGTGCACATTTTGTTGCATAGTACCTGAATTCATAGCATTGGAAGCATTTTATCTTGCTAAAGTCTTTCTTATTTCCATTATTTTAGTTGTATTCAAGTTTTCTTGGGTTCTTCTTTCATTTTCCCTTCTTCCCCTTTCCAAACAAGAAAAATTCTCTTCATCCTATTATCACTCCCCCCTGCTTCCCAAGGCTGAGAGTGGGATTGAAGGATGGTAACTATAGACCAAGCTAGGTCAGGTAGCTAACCCTACCAGGACCAGAGAGGGCTCTCTCAATTTCACTTTGCAATCAATTAAATTACTCAATATTTAATGATCTTAGGCTAGGTATGTAAGCTCAGTAAATAGGGTTTTTGTTTGATGTTTGTGTGTTGGATAGGAATGACAGTAAGGAGACTAGGTCTAGGGTTTATGGTCTGAATTAAAGATCAATTTGCAAAGAATATGGTTGAGGCCAGGTATGTATATTTAGAGCATGTTTAGTTTTTCATTGTGTATAGGATGAAATGATAGAAAATATGAATGAGCATTGAGGCGAATTCATTCATTTAGAAGAACATAGACACATAATGTAAATCTTGTTAAGACAGAGCATGAAAAGGCATGATTTTTTCTTATAGACTAATGATATAAACACATAGAAGCATATATATGAAAGAGGAAAACATATCATTCAATATGATAAGATAAACACACAAATAAAGAAAAAATTTCTCCAAGGCATACCACGAGATTCTCAACACAAATTTTGCAACATTATCTTTGATTTCATTCCAAAATGATTGTACAATAGCTCCACTGCAAAAAACAAAAATCCAACACAGAAAAATACTAAAGTGGGTCTACTTATACAAAATATGAACAATGGCACCTCATAGGGTCAAAATACCATCCAAAATGCATCATAATTACATAATATGAGTCAGTTCCTAGAATCTAGGGAGGTTAGAAACCATTCCCTCAAATTCAGCTAAAGACTAGGAGTGTGTGTCCCCCACATTAAATTACATGTTTCCTCATGATAAGAGGCAAAAACCAACTCAATTACTCCAATGCTAGCTCAAATGATAGAAAAAACATCGAAAATTTGACTTTTTCTGGGCTTGACAAGTGTCTTGAGGGATCCTATGCAGATGTGTAGTGCCATTTTACAGATACATAGTGCCATTTTAGAGATGCATAGTGCCACTTTACATATGATTTTGAGGGACTTTTAGGACTCCAAATCAAAATCTGGAAGATAGTTCAACTAGCCTTGTGTGTCCAGTTTCCAGAACATCTTGAATTTTGAAAAACCACCCAATGGAAGGCCTCCAAAAGTTGACTCTCCCAAACTTACTCTAGATGCGTAGTGCCATGTAAAAAACAATGGCAGAAGCATAGAAAACTAGTGGTTTTTTGGTTTTTTTCTACAAAACTATAGCTTTTCATGAAAAAATAGTTCCTTGTATGTGATTTACTCATCAAAATTCATCCAACCATGTAATCCATTTGATGTCACTCCTAGAGACAGCCTAGAGTTGTGATAGACCAGTGCCTAGGACATCTTATATTAGCAAGGAGCACATGATATAACAGGGGAGGTTATCAATAAAAAGCTCTTATGCTATTCTCTTGTAAACAAGAAGGTTAATTTAAGTGGGACCAAAACTTACAGAAACTGACACAGAGGAAGGAATACTGCAGGGGCAATATGCCAAACTCCAATATAAAAGCAACAGACAATTCAGAGACAGCTTACTGTAAAGAGGGCCAATTCAGAAATACCTCACAGAAATAAATTATCAGAAGGAGTATGTAGTGAATGAAATATTGAGAAGATATTAGTTATCATTGAGCTAATATCCAGATACACAATACCACCATGCATGGGCTTACCAATCTAAGAATCCATACATGACAATAGCATTTTAAAAACACCCTCCCAAAGAAACTAATATAGCAGAAATACGGTTTAGATGAATAGTGGAAAAGAATATCATGCCTGAGCCATATTTAAAGCGCTTGACTAATCCAAGCATGGGTATCAACTAGGATAAATACATACTGAAATTAGTGAGCCACTTGCATTCTAGAAACATGATACAGGAAAGATGGATGAAATGAAATGATCTATTAAAATAACACATATAAGAGAAAGTTACAAACTGTGAAATACCAAAGACCAGAATCCTCTTTAACAGATGGAACTCCTCCTCACTGAGACCCTACGAGCTCTGAGCCTTCATACAAGAGTTCAACAAAATGTATACAAAAATCCTTTCACCGCATAATTTTCTGATAAAAACTGGAAACCAAAATCATCTGTTCTTCGGAAGATTTATAAGAGAAAAAGAGAGCTCGGAAAGGGAGTAGGTGATGCATATTTAATTTGCTTCATAAAGGCAGGATGGCTGAAACATGCACGCCCATACTGCTTGATAATTTTCTAACGTTGCATGTACTCTGTGGCCTGCTTTCTGAAATAAATGCACTGGGTGAAAGTCTCTTCAGGAACACGATAGAGGAATAAAAACCTCATGGGAAGTCTGTCCTTTCTTGAAAGAAAATCCTGCTGAAATGAAACCTGGAGGGTATTGTTTCTTGTGCATTGTACCCTCTGCCTTCTAAACCCTGGATTAAGGCTTAAAATCTTCAATGCTGAATGTTGAATTCCTCTTATCTCCCACTGATACTCTTTGCCGTGACATTAATGTCTCTAATTGCAAAATCTGTGCTTTGAATGACTCCAGAGGGTTTGACAGATTTTAACTTTGTTTCTTTAATGGAAGTCTTGTCAGCATACCTTCCTAGGCCTTTCTTCATAATTCAGCTCTGAAAAATGGTCCTTTGACGTGCTCTCTATCACATTAATAGAGACTGTGAATCATGATAGTTTTCTGCCGCTGTAAACCTGCAAAACCTGCAAACTCGTCAAGAAAACAAATGCATGGGGATGGCGATGCGGTGGGGATGACTATGTAGCAACGCGGCATGATGAAATGGCGGAAGTATGCGGGGTGGTGATGAAAAATGCAATGGAACAATGGCGGATGGACTAGCAAAAGTTAAAACGTAAAACATTAAAATATGACATATGAATGGAATATATAAATGGCAGAGGAAAAATGCGATAAACACATGGGATGGTGACATGTAGGAAGACCGGGTTAAGGCGGGGGCGATCAAATCTGGACCGTCCGATCTCAGGAGGAGATCGATGGCTGTGAATGCATCGGAGGCGATGGAAAGTGGGCCAGGGGCACTGTACACTTGGATTAACACCCGTGCATCTCCGTAGTGAGATGACCGTTGGATGGAGACCCCCAGATCGGATGGCTATAATGCATATCGCTCCGTATCCTTAGTCGAACGATAACGCGCGATGAGGTAGTGGTTTTGGAATAGTGACGGAGCCACGTGTCGCACGATGTATGGAATCACTCTGAATTGAGAAATACCGCCCGCCTACGAAAGGAGGTGCGATAGATACTGGGCAGTTTTGAACAGTGGACGCGGGGCGGGGACCACCGGGACAGATAGACTCCAGGCCATTGATTTTACGGTTTGATCAGATGGTAGGCAGGTAGGCTACAGGCGCAGCAGAGATGAACGAACGTCGTCTGATCTGTACAGATCTATGGTTATGAACGCGCCCGATATTCATTTGATAGCGCCTTTCGGGCTGCGGCTTGCTCTAACACCCAGGTTATGTGGAGAAAAAGACTGAGGGGCTAGGGCCGAAAGGTGCCAGACCATATATATTTTCAAGTGTGGGTTTTTTCCCTTTTTAATGCCATTTTGAGGTTAGAAAAGGGGAACGATAGGCGGAAAAATGATTTTTTTAGGTCAAACAGAGGGGGTTTGAAGGGGATTGTTTGTCAGAATTTAAAGGAATTTAACAGAATGCTGACATGGTCAACATTGGCTCCACCTGGGGATGACACATTCATCCATGGGAGTGTCGAGAACTTCGCAGTCCACAGGTAAATCTTCTATGCGGACACTGCTCTTCAGCACTTCCATTTTTATTTTCATGATTCATCACGACACCCACATTATTCAAATAAAGATGAAACAAAAAACTAATATACAATATAATACACCAGGTTGTCCTTGCTTGCATCAGAATTGGAAGTAGGGCTTAAGGAACTGACCATTCATAGGGGCATCAAGCAAATCTCCCTGTAAATTCTCCAACCTAAAAGTGTTATTGCCCCCCTGTTCCACAATTTTGAAAGGACCGAACCAAAGTGGGTCGAATTTACCATGTTTTCCTTTTTCAGCCCTCCGGATATCCCACCTGAGCACTAGATCACTAATCTGCAAATTTATGTCCTTAGCATGCTGATCAAAAAGGTATTTCATCTTCTCCTGATACTCTGTCAGCCTTTGATTCACCTGGCTCCGTGTTTCCTCCAATTCTATCGGCTGATTTATTCTCCTGGTCATATCATCAGGCTTTTCTTGACTTTCCGGAAATATTGCTACCCTCCCATATACTAATTCATATGGGGATTTCCCAGTTGCTCTCTTACTGGTAATTCTATTTGCCCACAGAGCAAATTTAGGCTGGGAATCCCAATTTTTCTGATTTTCATTTATAGCCTTCTTTAGTGATCTTACCAGGGTTTTATTGGATGACTTTGCCAAGCCATTTCCCTGTGGATAATAGGCTATAGAGTGACTTAGTGTGATGTTATACTATTGACAGAAGCTCACAAACCTTGCAGATTTGAAGGCCTGTGCATTATCGGTCACTATTTTGGAAGGGCAGCCAAACCTGGATATGATGTTTTCTTCCATGAACTTTATTATCACAGTATCTGTGGTGTTCCTTGCAGGTATGGCTTCCACCAATTTTGTGAAATAATCAGTGGCAGTTAAAATCCACTTATGCTGACCACTTGATGGAGGATGTATTTCACCTATAAAATCAATTCCCCATTTTCGGAATGGTTCATCCACGTGCACAGGAATCATGGGCAGAGGTGCCAATTTTTGTCTTTCAACAAATTTCTGACACTTCTCACAAGCTCTAACCCGGGCAAAAACATCTCCAAAAAGCTTGGGCCAGTAGAAACCAGCCTTCAGGATTTTGTGAGCAGTGGCCCTCCAGCTGTAATGATCCCCACAGATTCCTTCATTAAATTCATCTATTATGCTCTCTACCTCATCCTCTGTGAGACACAGGAGTAGGATGCCTAAGGGATCACGCTAATATAATCGGACATTAGTGACTATGTACTTCTGTGATTTCAATCTCAACGTTCTGTATTTAACTTTATCACAACTTGGAGGGCAGCTGAGTGTGAGGAGATATTCTACTATCTCTTTGTACCACTGACTGGTGAGGTACTTTATATGTGTTCCCGGAGTAGCTACCCCAATTCCCTGTCACTCTTCTTTCTCTTCAGATTCCTCATTTTCTATCGTGGACAAGTTTATACCCAAAGCTTGATAGTTTGATTCAGATAAGATTTTGGCAAGCCCTTCCTTTGATCAACTTAGTAGGGTGGATGTCTAATTCATACTCCTGTATCTTGGCAATCCACTTCCCTCTTTTTCCTTCACTGTCCCCCTGAATAAGAATATCTTTTATAGCAGCTATAGGCACAAATGCAGTGATATGGGATTGCAAGATATATATGCGGAATTCTTTGAGGGATTTCACTAGGGCGTATTCTTGCTTTTCCAATATGTTATACCTTAATTCTGCATCATGGAGCACCTGACTGAAGAAGGCAATGGGCTGCTCGTACCCTTCCTCATTTTTCTGCAATAATACTCCTGCTATTGTATGAGGTGATGCAAAAGAAAAGATCATGAAATGTTTAGCATAATCTGGTCCAGCTAGCACAGGGGCTTTTGTAAAAGCATTTTTTATTCTGGTAAATGCCTCTCATGATTCCTGGGACCATTTTACTTCATTATCTTTCTTAAGCATTTAAGTTATATATCTAACTATTTCAGCATAGTTAGGAATAAACCTTCTCAGGAAATTAATACGCCCTAGGAACACTTGTACCTCCTTCTTATTCCTAGGAAGAGAAATACCATTTATAACCTCTACCCTCTTAGGATCTATCTTCACCCCATCCTTAGTCACAATGTGTCCCAAAATTTTACCTTCTTCTAATGCAAATAAATACTTCTGAGGGTTTAGAGAGAGACCATACCTTCTGCATTTCTCAAAGGTTCTACGTAGATGTTCAATATGCTCAGTATCATTCTTTGAAAATACAGTGATATCATCAAGGTAGACTACCAGAAATTTATATTGCGCCCCAACAAAATCAATGTCCATCACCCTCTGAAAGGTGGCCCCTGCATTAATCAATCCAAAAGGCATCCTGGCATACATTAATGTACCCCATGGTGTGGTGAAAGCAGTTTTATTTTGATCTTCTGGAAGTACAGCCACTTGGTTATAGCCAGAGAATCCATCCATCATTGACATCCTAGAAGCTCCAACCACCTTCTGCAGGATATGATCCATCTTAGGCAGTGGATAATTATCCTTTAAGGATGCTCTGTTTAGATTTCGGAAATCCACACACAGCCTTATTTCTCCATTCTTCTTTCGGACAGGAACTAGGTTTGCCACCCATTCAGAGTACCTCAATGGAAATTTTATTTTGGCCTTCAACAACTTCTTAATCTCTTTCTCAATAGAAGGAAGCAGCAGGGGATTTATTTTTCTGAGCTTCTGCTTGTGAGGCTTTGCATCTCCCTTTAGTGGAATTTTGTGCTGCATTATATTGATGTCAAAAGTTTTCAAATCCTAATAGGACCATGCAAACACATATTTGTAAGACTGAAACCATTTCTGATATAGCTTTTTATATTCTTCTGGGATCTTTTTGGACAATTTTACAATCTTGGGGTCAGCATCAGTACCAAGATTCAGGTCTTCTACCTGATTTTCTTCTACCACTTTGCTTGGTTGCAGTGGGACATCATTTTTGTCAAATAGTCTTTCTAGAGGCACCAGCCCTCTAGGTATAATGTTTCCCTTCAATTGTAACACTTTATTACCTGCCATTTTCTCCTCCCAATTTCTTTCCTGAGTGTCTCCAGACTCACCTTCTTCATCAGCATCAATCTCCATATTTGAGAATTCTCCTACTGTTTCCAAGAACTTCTTCATATGTTCTTCATCCTCAAATACCTGCCAGTGCTTGATGTTATTAGGGATTGACGGTCGATAACGCACCTAAATTTCATATCTTAAAAGCGGGTTCTGAGGTGGACGAAATGTGCTAGCAACCACAACAAGGGAATCAGCCATCCTATTCTATTCTTGGGGCATAAACTGGATACTAAATGCCAAGAAAAAATTCTCCACCATGTCCCAAACTTCATTCTTATAAGCCCTTAGCCGAGGATGTTTGGTTTGACACTGGTTCCTGACTTGCCTTACCACCAGTTCTGAATCTCCCAGAACTTTTAAACTTTGTATGTTCATGCTAAAGGCTGTCTACAATCCTAACAGAGGTGCTTCATATTCAGCCACATTATTAGTAGCTTCATATTCAATCTTGAAAGACAATGGAACCCATTTTCCTGGAGGAGAAATCAATAATATTCCAGCTCCATTACCTTTTTTTGAATTTGCTCCATCAAAATCAAGCGTCCAGATTCCTGCTTCATGGCTCTCTGAGGGCTGCTCAGTCTTGATCTGACAGAAGGATGGTTCATGAGCATAATCTTGATCTTCTTCCAGCATCAAGAATGAGAAATCTCCTTCTTTACTATAAACTGGTGAATTTACAGAGCTGTTAGCCTTAGTAACCATCTTGACAAATCTAGTTTCCCTGTACAACCTCCTCTCCTGGCCACCAAAAACTGGGATGGTGGCATATGTTAAATCCAACTTGATTGATCCACCAATTTTTGTTCCCCAGGACCTTGACAGTAACATGCCAAAGCGAGCTGGGATGTCAACCACCACTATTTCCATTACCACACTTTTTGCTGGGATTTGGGCCAAATTGACCACCAAATCCTTGATCATTCCCAAGAACTTAACTCTTTTGGAATCAAATGAATAGAGATATTTGTATGGACGGGTGATTTTTAATCCCAGTTGTTCCATGACTGAAAAAGGTAGCAGATTATGGGAAGCTCCAGAATCTAGCATATAGTTATGTAATAGCAGGTCATGTATCACTAGAGACACGTAAAAGGGAGGAGTAGAAGCATCTAATTCCTCAACATGTGGACCAAAGACAACCATGGGTCTTTCTTATTGAAGGTTGAGACTATCTGGGGTGAGTGCAGCTTCTCGAGGGATCATAAAAGAGGTGAATTGGGATTGATATGCAGGTTGCTTTAATAGTTCAGTTAGGGGGACTGGGATTTTGAATTTCTCAAGTTCCTTTTGCAAAATAAAAACAGGGGGGAACTTCTCTATTACAACCTCTTTTGACTCTTTATTTTCGGCTGAGGGTTTGACTTCTTTTGAATCAGACTTGGTATTAGGGGGAATGACTACTTTTGAGGAGGAAGGAATGTGATCATTAGACTGCAAAGGTTTGTTTAGAGGGCCCTTACCTTTGTCTGTGACTTTCTGCACTTTTGATTCTTTCTGAGTAGGTGCTTCCTTCTGGGGAGGCTCCTCTTCTTGATCTTGAGTACACGTCCTCCTCCTAGAAGATCTGAGATCATATCTTCTATTGAAATGTGCTTGCATAAAATCAGCAAATTTTTTACAATAATGATCAATTTCTGCATCTTCTGTGTCTCTGGTATTTTCTTCTTATTTCAATGGGCACTCAGCTCCTTCATTTCCCTGCAAAGGGCATTCTTCTCCATCACTTTTTGAAGAAGCAAGATTTGCATCCTCTAGTCCATAAGCAGTGTCTTCAGTAGAATCATCTACTGGACCTTCCAGGTACAATGGGTGTGTTACATGATCCTGTTGTTCCTTTGCTTCCCTTGGCAATATTTGTAGGGGTGGTTTCCTGTACTGAGGCTTATAACCTCTGTTTTGAGCATTGTGGAAATTCTTGGAGGCTGAATTCTTGGATTCCAATTCAAGCTTGACTAGTTCACTAGAAAGGTTCTTAATCATTTTTCTCATTTCTTCAATTCTGTCATTAGCTGAGTCTCTGTCTTGATAAGAGGTGGATACCTCTTCTTTGCCCCTTCTTCTAGTATCTTGTTCAGATTTTCCCTTTGATTTTCCAGTGGAGGCAAAGTTTTCTTCCAACTCTAGTGCATCTAACTGAGCATCATCCAGAGTAGCAGGCTTTCTTTCTCTGAGAGAGAAACCAAATTCTGAATCAAAAGCTGCTACAAAACCAACCTTAGCAGCAGTTTGATGTGGTTTCATATCAGCAGGAAGACTCAAGTACAACTTATTAAATCTCTTGATAAATTCTGACACCCCTTCATTATGTCTTTTCTTGAGTGTATTAAACTCAGTAAGACAATGTCCATGGTCCTTCTTCTCTTCCCATTTTTTGAGAAAAGTATCTTTCATTATTTCCCAAGTGGTAATAGAATGACCTGCCAATGTCTTAAACCATTTCCGAGCTTCACCATCAAGAGATTGGAAAAACAACCTTAAGACCACATCTAAATGTTCCACATTAAAATTCTCTGCAAAAGCACAGAATACCTCAAGATGTTTTTGAGCATCAACCTTGTTTTCCCCATTGAATCGGGGTAAAATCTTCAAATAATCTTGTGGCATATCATTCAACACTTGGGGTAATTCTAGAGGGGCATATGTATTTAGCAAGAACCCTGGAACATTTTCCATTGGAGGGGGTGGAGGTAGTGCAATAGTTTGATGAGTAAGAGGAGGAGGAGGAGGTGGAAGTGGGGTATGGATAACAATAGGAATGTAATGAACAACAGCTTGAGGTGTTGAGGGGAATAATGGTCTGTTAACAGCAGATACTTTAGTGACTTCTTTGACCTCTTCGACCTCAGGAGTAGGGTGAAAATTATCTTTAAATCGGACACCTCCTCTAGGTGGACTATCTGAGTAGTAATCGGTATCTCCCACAGTGGAGTCAGGACCTTGCACTTGGGAATCTTGAGAAGAAGAGGATGGGAAGTATTCTATAGACAATAAGTATTCTATAGAAAATTTAGGGATTTCAGTGTGAACTGATTTCCTTTCCCTCCAATTTCTTCTATGTATGATATTCTCTGGGTCAGACACTGAAGATGACTTTGGTTGTGATTTATTTGACCTCAGGTGTGGCTTACGAGGAGCCAGGACTGCGAATAGATTTATCAAATAAACAAATGTGGAGTCGCCAAGGTGAGGGATCTAAAACTCTCAACTCTCCATACTCACCTACTCGAAGAGTGAATTAGATTTTGTCGAGGCCCAGGGATTTTAATTTACTCAATTTCATTCCCCGGCAACGGTGCCAAAAAGATGTTGTCGCTCCTAGAGACAACCTAGAGTTGTGATAGACCAGTGCCTAGGACATCTTATATTAGCAAGGAGCACATGATATAATAGGGGAGGTTATCAATAAAAAGCTCTCATGCTATTATCTTGTAAACAAGAAGGTTAATTTAAGTGGGACCAAAACTTACAGAAACTGACACAGAGGAAGGAATACTATAGGGGCAATATTACAAACTCCAATATAAAAGCAACAGACAATTCAGAGACAACTTACTGTAAAGAGGGCCAATTCAAAAATACCTCACATAAATAAATTATCAGAAAGAGTACGTAGTGAATGAAATATTGAGAAGATATTAGTTATCATTGAGCTGATATCCAGATACACAATACCACCATGCATGGGCTTACCAATCTAAGAATCCATACATGAAAATAGCGTTTTAAAAACACCCTCCCAAAGAAACTAATATAGCAGAAATACGGTTTAGATGAATAGTGGAACAGAATATCATGCCTGAGCCATATTTAAAGCGCTTGACTAATCCAAGCATGGGTATCAACTAGGATAAATCCTTACTGAAATCAGTGAGTCACTCGCATTCCAGAAACATGATACAGGAAATATGGATGAAATGAAATGATCTATTAAAATAACACATATAAGAGAAAGTTACAAACTGTGAAATAACAAAGACCAGAATCCTCTTTAACAGATGGAACTCCTCCTCACTGAGACCCTACGGGCTCTAAGCCTTCATACAAGAGTTCAACAAAATGTATACAAAAATCCTTTCACCGCATAATTTTCTGATAAAATCTGGAACCCCAAATCATCCGTTATTCGGGAGCTTTATAGGAGAAAAAGAGAGCTCGGAAAGGGAGTAGGTGATGAATATTTAATTTGCTTCATAAAGGCAGGATGGCTGAAATGTGCACGCCCATACTTCTTGATAATTCTGTAACGTTGCATGTACTCTGTGGCTTGCTTTCTGAAATAAATGCATCGGGTGAAAGTCTCTTCAGGAACACGGTAGAGGAATAAAAACCTCATGGGCAGTCTGTCCTTTCCTGAAAGAAAATTCTGTTGAAATGAAACCTGGAGGGTATTTTTTCTTGTGAATTGTACCCTCTGCCTTCTAAACCTTGGATTAAGGCTTAAAATATTTAATTTTGAATGTTGAATTCCTCTGATCTCCCACTGATACTCTTTGCCGCGACATTAATGTCTCCGATTGCAAAATCTGTGCTTTGAATGACTCCGGAGGGTTTGATAGATTTTAACTCTGTTACTTTAATGGAAGTCTTGTCGGAATACCTTCCCAGGCCTTTCTTCATAATTCAGCTCTGAAAAATGGTCCTTTTACGTGCTCTCTATCACAATAATAGAGACTGTGAATCATGATAGTTTTCCGCCGTTGTAAACCTGCAAAACCTGCAAACTCGTCAAGAAAACAAATGCATGGGGACAACGATGCAATGGGGATGACTTTGTAGCAATGCGGCATGATGAAATGGCAGAAGTATGCGAGGTGGCAATGAAAAATGCAATGGAACAATGGTGGATGGACTGGCCAAAGTTATAACGTAAAAAATTAAAATATGACATATGAATGGAATATATAAATGGTGGAGGAAAAATGCGATAAACGTGTGGGACGACGATGTGGAGGAAGACCGAATTAAGGCGGGGGCGATAAAATCTGGACCGTCCAATCTCAGGAGGAGATCGACGACTGTGAATGCATCGGAGGCGATGGACAGTGGGCCAGGGGCACTGTACACTTGGATTAACACCTGTGCATCTCCGTAGTACGATGACCGTTGGATGGAGACCCCCAGATCGACCGGCTATAATGCATATCGCTCCGTATCCTCAGTCAAATGATAATGCGCGATGAGGTAGCAGTTTTGGAATAGTGACAGAGCCACGTGTCGCATGATGTATGGAATCGCTCCGAATTGAGAAATATTGCTCGCCTACAAAAGGCGGTGCGATAGATACCGGGCAGTTTTGAACAGTGGACGCGGGGTGGGGACCACCGGGACAGATAGAATCTAGGCCATTGATTTTATGGTTTGATCAGATGGTAGGCAGGTAGGCTACGGGCGCGACAGAGATGAATGAACGTCGTCCGATTTGTACAGATCAACGGTTATGAACGCGCCCGATATTCATTTGATAGCGCCTTTCGGGCTGAGGCTTGGTCTAACACCCAGGTTACGTGGAGAAAAATATTGAGGGGCTAGGGCCGAAAGGTGCCAGACCATATATATTTTCAAGTGTGGGTTTTTTCCCTTTTTAATGCCATTTTGAGTTTAGAAAAGGGGAACGATAGGCGGAAAAACGATTTTTTTAGGTCAAACAGAGGGGGTTTAAAGGGGATTGTTTGTCAGAATTTAACGAAATTTAACAGAATGTTGACATGGTCAACACAATTCATCATTAAGGTGCCCTAGGAAAAAGCGTCGCTCCTTGGTGCTATGCATCTGTGAAGGCAAAATTTCCAGATTAGTGTAAAAATCACCAAAAATACCACAATTGCTCAAAAATTCTCCAAATTTGTTTTGTGGCACCTGTGGATGATGTGCTAAACAACCAATGAAGCTTCATCTAGCAAATCTAAACTATCCTTCTCCTTTAGCTTCATTTTAATTTCTCTTAGCCTTTTCTTCAACTGTTTAAGCTTGATTTGTGGAATCATGTTTCTGGCACAATAATGATTTTCCATATGCCTCTAGAGGTTATTATTCTTCTTGGCTTTCTTCAACAACTTATCAAGGTTCCCATTGACCCTATCAAGTCAATACTCTCTGTCTTGATTGATCTCATCAAGAATCAGCTCTTCAAGAGTCTGCCAACCTGATTTAGGAGCTGTTGATTCTCTTTCTCTCTGAAGCGCCTTTTTGAGGCCTGTTGTCCATGGTATTCTTATTTTTGTTTCAACCTATGAATCCTCTAGCTCATCATCATCTGCAATCCCTTTGCCTTTTCCTTTGTCTGCATCAACATGTACTTTAGGTTTGTCTTGGAGGAGAAATTTGACCTTTAACTGAAGATTTTCTTGCTTTAGGAAAGTAATTTGAGAATTTGAAATTGAGAACATCTCCCTCAGCTCTGCTATTTACTTATATTTATCTTTAATTATTTCTTCAAATGATTTATCCTTAACTTTTTCTACCATGTCAACATCTAGGGGTGCTTTTTCATCATTTTGGTGCAATGGTGATTCAATCTGATGCATGAGCGACTGCTCCTCTATTTCGCTTTGCTAAGCTATAGTGTCAAGTTTAGATATACTTTTGATGGATTTGGGAGTAAATACCTATCTCTTTCCCTTCTCATAGATGTGAGTGACCTCAACAACCCTAGGAACCTTTGAAATCTGAGTTTGCATGTTGGAAGAGCCAACTTCCATTGGTCGTGATGATATTGATGGTGATGGTGTGTTATGCATGATAGGAGGAGTAGTGGTTGGCGTTGTTGCTACTTTCTCCATGAAGGTTTCCCAAGTCATGTTGATGGTTGAGAGATGATGCAAAACAATGAGTTTGACAAGACCATGGTGGAAAATACTTGGGTAGTGATATTTTTTTATGATCTGAACCTTCTCAATCATTCTAAGCAAACTTCTGTACAAGTAATTTGGAAATTCAAGTGGTTTAGTAAAGGTAAAGTGCATCAATAGTTTGATATAGTACCTGTGCAACCTAGAGAATCTCCCTTAACATGTGAAATATCTCATAATTAACCCCATCAAAAGAGAATATTGTTCAAGGAGGTGCTTGAAAGGGAAAATGTACTCAGGGTCCTCTCTAGCATGAGGTTTGAGGAACAATTTGTAATCTTCAAGGTCTATGTACATGCCCTTAAACCGCTTTTTTTTCATGACTAGGTATACTTGTTGCTGAATAAATCACATCCGCTAATAAGTTGAGATATACACCTACAATGATGGCCTTTCCCATACTGAAACTAGTGGAAAATAATCTTGTCAACTGGAGATGGCAACCTTCTTCCATGATTTTCTCACAGAATATCAAGCATCCAGTCCTCTCAAAGAATATTTTGGCAAAATGTGAGGCATTTACTTCTTACAAGGTGGAGGTTTCAAATTTGTTGTGGCACTATTATATAGAATTATGATCTACGGATAAATAAAATTCCCTAAGTGTGGTGTTTATCACTTAGAACAACAGAGGAAAGAATAACTATTATTTTCTCTAAAACAAGAATATATACATAAATGAGAAAGATCCTACTTGTGATTCTTTTCGCTCTCCTTATCCTTCTTTCGTTGTTGTTGTCACCCTCAATCCAACTCAAGTCGCTAGATAGATTCCTACAAATACAAACTGAGAATTGAAAACAACATGAAATATACAGACATCTACTTATCTTTATCAAATCAAGCTGATTAGATCTGAAATAAATACATCATTCAAGAATACATTGCACAAGAAATAGAGACATATATATGGGAAAATGAACAACAATCTTTATTAAAGAGTAGGAGGAGAAGATTACAACCAATATGGATTGATTTGTCTTCAACCTGCTCCAACTTCATTCCAGCCTCATCACATCCAGCCTTATCTCAACAACATATCAGTACTTTCACTCTCTTATCAAATGAGAACCCAACAGAATAGCTTTGCACAAAATTATTCCTCCCTAGCACTAGGATGAGTTCTCAATTTATAGTGAAACCGATGGTAGTTTCTCAATGAATTAATTTCTAATAATGGGAAACACATGTTTCCAAGTTTAGAGGTGTTAAATGGAAACTTGGATTCAAAGTATGACACATGTTATCACTCAGATTAAACCTCAGGCTGAGAGAGGCAATCCCGAGGTAACCTCAAACCACACTTATCCAAGTAGCTAGCCCTACTAGGATAGGAGAAGGCTCTCTCTGTATGGATCTCAGTCAAAATGACCAAGGGAAGAAGATTTTAGGCTAGGTATAGTAGCTCAGGGTTTTGATTTTGATTGTATAGGGTTTGTTGGATCAGGAGGAGTCAAACAGCTAGGGCAAGGAAATTAGGTCAAAATTTGCATGGGTCCCAAGGGGCAAGGTAGGTAGAAGGTTTAAAAATTCAAAAGTGAATTAAATGATATGAATAGACTGGTGAGGAGCTAGGGAAAGCATCTGGCATGTATTTTCCCTAAACTGAAGAGAATGAACACATTATACTAAATTTCCCAAAACAGAGCATAAATGAATATGGATTCTTCCTTTCAAACTTGAAATCTAGTATATTATAGACATTAAATGGTTTATGAATGAACAATACATTCAAAAAAATCGATAATAGAGAGGAAAATATGTCTAAAACTCATACCACATGGATCCCAAGAAAATAGCTGCAAGTTTATATTAATGTCCAAGCCAAATTGGTATACAAAATGTCTCTTCAGATGTCCAAGCTCCAAGTGAGTCCAACCACTACAATGACTAAGAAAATACATCAAATAGACCTCAAAACCACTCTCCCTAGCCTCAGGGAGTCAAATCCATGAGAGGAGGATATGTTTCACCTACTCCCAAACAGAAAACTGAAGACTAGGAAATCCCAAACAGAAAACTGAAGACTAGGAAAACCCAACAATTTTCCTGTAAAAGAGAGGAAACAGATTCATTTGACCTCCTAGAAGATTTATCTGATGCATTTACCCTAGATAAAAGTGAAAACATGATATTTTCATTCATCTTGAAAATTTACATCAGTAATTTTCCCATTTTCCCAATCAAAAAGTCAAAAAGTAAAAAATGCTAAAAACAGTGAAAATTGTCAATTCCTTGGTAAATGCGCAGTGCCATGACAGAAAAAATGGCCTGTCTTGCAGCGAACTTTTGGAGGCCTTCCCGATTTCAAAATTAGCTCCATGCAAGCTCATTGGAAATCTCTTTGAGTCTAGTTTCCAAATATTCCTCCAAATTTCAAAATGGTGTCCATATTCCCTGTCAAAAGCTATTCTCCCAAGACTGGTAAACACGTAGTGCCAGGGTGAAAAAGAGGGTAGAAACATGACTTTTTTGGTGGTTTTTTGCCCTTTTTAGGGACCAATTCTCCTCCAAATCTTTTGAAACTTGCTAGAGTTTATGTCCTCATCATTATGAGCACAATGGTGGTGGCCATTCGTCAATTGGATGCCCCAAAAAAGAGCACAATGCAAGTGGCGCTATGTGTTTAGCAAATTTTTTGTGTGCTAAAATGTCCAAAAATCAAAATTTGCACAAGGTGTGCCAAAATTGTGAATTTTCTTATTGATCAAGGGTTGGAGGCATGGAGAGACACCTCAGTAATAATATTCAACTTCTCCTTCTCCTTTGGCTTATTCAAAGCCCGAACCTTTGCATGGGCTTATTTGAGGTTGGCCCTCGCAATCTTGTTTCTCATGGCATAGTGTTTTGCCATCTTCCTCTAAATGTCAATGTCTTTATTTGCCTTCTCTATCAGTCCCTCTAGATGCAAATTAGCTCTCTCAAGCCAAGACTCTCTTTCCTTGCTAATCTCTATGGCAAGAAGCTCACTTGGAGTATGCTACTCTGCCATTTCAGCCTCTTTCTGCCTTTCCCAGGCTAAAGCCTTCTTTAGCCCAATTGGCCTTAGTCTCTGTCTTGAAAGCTAATCTTCCTCATTATCGCTATCATAAATCTGCCCAAGGTCTCCTCCAGCAAGGCCTTGGCCTTTCCTGCCTCTCTCTGTGCTCTGATTGTCTTGACCTCACTGATGGTTTTCTTAGTCTTCATCTGCTTATTTTCTAGCTCAAGAAAGTTAATCACGTACTGTGCTCTATCAAGATTAGCTTGAAGCTTGCTAATCTTGGCCTCCTTACCTCTGATTACTGCACTAGTGGCTCTATCCTCATCCTCCTCATTAATCTCAATCAACTGAAAATCCTTCTCAGTTTCAAGTTTGTCCTTCTGCTCAACAATGATAGGCTCTATAGAATTTTCCTTGCCCTTGTCTACCTGTTTTGCTGATGAAGAAGGCATGGCCCATTTCACACCATGTGAATAAAACACATGCCTGTGGCCTCTCTGATATGTCATGGGAAGTGGATCAATATCATTCATTTTAGTGCAAGCTGCCTCAATGTCCCTTTCATAGCTTGATGCCCCGATATCATGATGTGATGGTGAAGGGTTATAGAAAGGTGATGAGATAGGATCAACATTAGGTGAATGGATGTGAGTGGGTGGAGATGTATGAATAGCGGGATGTGATGGAGAAGTGGATACGAGAGGATGAGATGATGAAGGGATATCCTGCTCATGATGGTTAGGTGGGGTAGTGAAAACCTCATTTGTAATGAATGCATCCCATGAAATGTTTTTCTACTGAAGCTGATGCATGACCACCATTTTGATGAGTGAATGATGAAAAAGAATCTGCATTTTATTTTTCATCCCTCTTTTGCACAATATATGCCATCTTGTCAATGTTGTAGAAAAGATAGTAAGGTAAGTGTAGCATTTTAACTCTAGTGAAATGCATGAGAAGATGGATATGGTATGAGTATATTCGAGAAAACCTCCCCTCACAAGTGAAGTATTTCATGATTATCCTCATCATGGGAACATACCGGTCAAGGAGATGAGAAAAATGGAAAATTGAGTTCTTGTGATCCTTGTACCTAGGTTTGAGGTACGATTCATAATAGCTCATATCCAAGTTTGATTGTTTAAACCACCTCTCTCCCACACTATGGATCCCTGTAGCAGCTGCAATAGCATTGGTGAACATATCAAAGGTGACCCCAACAAGAATAATATGTTTGTCATGTAAATTAGTGATGAACTGTCTTGTTAACTTCGGGTGATTTTGGATTTGCTGCACTCTCTCACAAAACTCAAAAAATCCCACATGATTGAAACAAGACACGATGAGAGGAGAGGCCATGAGTTCCCTTGTGGTTATGGGTTCAAATCTGTTAATGTTCCCTCCTTTGTGATCATTTCTTCTTGGCATTTGTGCCTCACCAACACCACTATCTTCTTCTTCAGACATTTTAAACTCTGACTTATGAAACCCTAGGATAAAAATGGAATGAGATGAAGGCGAAGGGGATGAGATGGATAGCTTGAACAGGTGAAGTGAATGAGTGAGAGGATTGAAGTGAATGGTCAAACTAGGTTAATGAAAACCCTAGGTCAGTGGAAATTAACCTGCTTGTGACTGACATATGTTTTAGGAGACGAACCAAGTGTATGTACAATGACCATAAACTGAGATTAGGGATTCATTTAAATTCATTCAAGAGCCATCAAATAAATTATAAACAATTTATATGATGTGTACCTACTGCTTTAGGGCTCTTAGAGGATATTAGGAGAAGTTTGGAAGTGGTTTGAAGTGTTTTGAACTGATACAACCCTCACAAGTCTTCATCATGTACGCGTGCAACGCCTATCTGAACACACAAAGACTCTTTCTGAGCACACAACACCTTAAAAATTTACACTGGGGTCTCCTGGCAAGGGCGTAGTGCCACTGGGCAGGTGCGCAATGCCAGTTCAAATGCGTAGCACCAACCTTTTGAACGCACAATGCCTGTGGATTTTGGCCAGAACTACTCAAAAACTCAAAAATTCTTCTTTGTTGAATACTCCTGATATTTTGAAAGGAAACAATGACTTATTTAAAATGTTTGATAGGCTTTATAGCCAAGTATATTTTTATTTAACTTTTAAATACCCACATTTCTAATGTTTGAAGTCTTTTTCCTTTGTCACTGATACTCTTTGACTCTTTTTTCATTGCAGGCTTGATCAACCTAGAGCTAGCTTTTTATTTTTCTCACTGAGGCTTGAAATAATTACTTTCAAAGCTTTGGGATTTTATTAATTACATATTATAACATGAAATTACATTTAGAAAAAATTAAAATAAATTACATATGTGACTTTTCTATCAAAATGGCATTTTGATAAAAAAAATCTTCAAATTAAAAATACAACCTTTAAAGTATAATGAAACCATCATGATTATATTTTTCAATCCCTCTCACATATATTCTGACCTTATCGAAATGAATGAATGACCTTGAAAAATGAAAAACCCTAATGACCTAATGGGATTGCTTTTGACCTGACTTTGAATTAGATTCTGACTTAAAAGAATTTCAAGTGAAACGTGCATTTCCATAAGTGTTATTATGCTCAAGGGGACATGAGAATGAGTCATCCAATATGATCTTATAAGAGATAAATAAGCTTATTTGACAAGGACAACCATCAGTGGAATAATTTTATATCATGACCTAATGGAATGATGAAAAATTTATTCAGAATGGGACACCTAAGATGCACATGAAAATGTGTTCTGATCCCTATTGGAAGTATGCAAATACTGACACTAACAACACCTATGGACTCTTCTGGAAGGAATTGGCCATGTGGAGATTCCCGTAACAATGAGAATTTCGCTCCTAGGTGACCAATGCACCCTTGAGTGTCGCGAAGTGCACTGCAGTGCACCCTTGCATGGATGTATTCACACTGCAACGCTCCTTGCAATGAGCGTTGGTGAGTTAGTGGGTCATATAAAATATACTTCAAACCTTGGAAATATCTCAATAGAAGCCATGAATTAAATTTATTCACTTAGGGCATATATCAACTAAAATTTAAGGGGATGATAAGCCCTATTTCATTGGTCTTGGGGATGATGTCAAATTTGACTAGGTCTTGGGGGATGATGCCCAAATTGACCTATAAAAGGCGCCCTCCTTTGTGTATTTTCTTCTCACTCTCCATAATATCTATCAAAAGGATAAACCCTAGGTGTTTAGGATGTAGTGGGTATGCGCAGTGAATCTGGAAAAACAGAGGACATGGATAGGGTAGGTTTGGAGGTGAGATGAAGGGTAATGAAGCCAAGATAAATTCCCAAAAAAAATTATAGAGGTAGGGTTGTATGCCAGCCTCAGAGTATAACTGAAATTTGGTGAAGTGGCTGTGATGGAGGTGGCTAGATTAGAAAAACATGGGAATTTCCTATTTTTTCGATGGAAAAGTAGTAAGAAATTAGGGTTTGATGGAAATGATTCTTAAGGAGGGTGTGGATGATGAAGAATGATAGGATAGGGCCTATGAAAGGTGTATGGGGGTTTTAAATGATATGGTTAGGGTTTATTCCAATAAAATCACTCAATGATAGGAAAAGATCAAAAATGTAGTGGGAGAGAAGGTAAACAAGAAAATCAATGCCCTGCTTGATAAATTAACTTTGAGGAGGATGTGAGGTGTCCACTTACTATTGTAGAAGTTGTAGAAACCTTGCGTAGTGATTATGGAGCTTAGATAAGTGATTTAGGATCAAAAACCCAAAAGTGTATCACACTCACAGATGAGTAGTAGAGGCTTCCAAATGTGTAGCGCAGGTGTCCAGATGCATAACACAACCTTCTTGGAGAAAATTTCTTGATTTTCTTCCAACCTTTAACAATTATGGAGCAAGATGAAGGTAATAAGGAGCTCTACCAATCTTGAAAAGACAAAATGAGTTGAAAAAGCCTTCTTTTTCTCTTTATAACATCTTGAAATGACTTTTTGTCTTTTAGTGAAACCAAAAAGTTTGAGGAAAATTTTTCCTTTTTGGAACAACTTGAGAATGAAACAAGTTTCAAAATAAGACAAATTGTCTTACTTATTCCCCTAACTATGCTAACTCCCTTTAAAATACTGATATGATGAAAATGAAGCCTTGTTCGCCCTTTTTGGTGACATATTTGGACTTTTCAATGGAAAAACAAGGACACCTAGACAACAGACCTAAATGGAGATGGAGTGACTGGCCTAAGACTCTAAATGAAAATGAGTGACATGAACTCTAAGATGATGATGGCCATGGATGGAATGAGGGGAGTAACATTTATGACCTAGATCATATGTAGTGACCAAAAATTATTTGAAAACTTGTTTGAAAAGACAAAATTTTTTACCTAGGACTACTATCAAATAAATTGAAAGAGAATTTTTTATCATTGAACATATTGACACTAACACAGCTTTTTCTCTGGATGAAGTTGCATCTCTAGTATTTCTCCTAAACTCTTCTTGAACAAAATCAGACCACAACCTTTCCCAATTTGGTAATTTTTCCCTTCCATGCACATAGTCTTGATAGTTGTGCTAGGATTTTGGGAGGCCTAGAATATATAGGGTTACTAGGTCCTCTTCTGCAACATTTACGCCAACCCCTCTAATTTCATCACGAACTTGAGTAAATATGGAGAGATATTGTGGAATGGTATAATTATTCTGCATCCTTATATTTTGAATATGGAGAGATATTGCGGAATAGCTCAGTCAATTTATTTCACATAGAAAATGGTGTCTCTTTTCCATGGATACTTGAGACCACATGATCCCTCGCACCTTCTAGAATAATTATCTTAGTCTTTGCAACATCCTTCTTCCAATGGGCTAATTTTTTTTCATCCAACTATGGAGTTTGTTAAATGTCAATTTCAATATATTATAATACACCATTATCATCGAGCATTACTTCCATTCAACCCTTCCAGGCTATGAAATTCGAGCTACCTTCCAGGGCATACTCCAATCTCATTCCGTTGAAAGACATTCTCCCGATCTTGAAGAAAATTTGTTGCATTGAAGCTACAAAATTGAAATTCCTGAGAGGGAAGCTCCAATTATTAGTTCTAATGTTATTTTATGGCTCTAATACCATGTATAAATTTGATAGAAATTTCAACTACTCAATATTTCAAACTGAAAAACAAGATACGTAATTCTACTCTATTGATCTACAAAATGGAAATTAGCCCCTAAAATATAGGAAATTCATCCTAATTGACTATGCAATTACCAAGGAATGATCTCCTAACCTCATGAAACACCTATACACTCAAAATAATATACAATTCATGTTACTGCATTCTCATCTCCACTTCATCTGAGTGATTCGAATTACATGCATGCAATAGCTATTTTGGGTCGATTGATTAGTTAATTGACAGATATTTGAGTTAGAATATTGTCTCACTACAAAAATGACCTTCAAATAACTCTATCAATAGTTAGAGGTCAGTTAAATAAATACAACTAAAAATAATTGAATTGGATTACTAAAATTTAGAAATCACAAATGCATGACTAAACTCCAACCCACTAAGTCAAATTTACTTAGCTAACTAAGTGACAAGATACATGTCACACTAGTTAAATTCCTCCAAGTTGACTTGTTGATGTGTAAATTCAATTTTAATCAATTTAACTAAGGCTAAAGTAAAATTGAGCCTTTCTTGCTACATTTGTCAGCACTGCAAGTTGGCCACTATAGTCTCTGCACCAAAGTTCCCTGTAAACTTGGAGGTGTGAGGCTCTTTGATTAGCATCCAATATCTGCCTTTAGGAACAGATAACTTATCCATCTTGTAGGGTAACTCATCTTGGGGATGGTAGTCAACAATTCTATCACCATCATGCACATGAATTTGGTCCTGTAACATTTGAAACACCTCCTTGAAGTCCTCATCCTCTAAATATGCCTCTCTATATGCATAATGGGTGAATGGCTCCATATGCATAAAAGTTCACAAATGTGTGATCTTTGATGTGAGTGGCCTTAAAAGAGTTCCAACCAACTTGTTTGTGTTTCCCTTCTTATACTTTATAGCTAAATGAAACTATTGTAGAAACCCCATCTACTTCTAATTCCTAGTCTATTATAGCTTATGTTGGTCCTGCAACTACTATATTGGTTGTTAATTTGTGTGTATTATTGTATCCTTTCCCATTAGATAGTGTTGCCACCTCTTCACTACTTGCACTAGGGCATAGATATCCTTGTCATAGGTAGGGAAGTTAATAACCACCCCATGAAATAATTCAGAATGGTAGCATACATGCCTTTTTCCCCACATCAATACCACTCCCATAACATACCTAGTTGCATCTATCTCAACTTTGAAGGGTTTTTATAAGTTTTGTAATGTGAGAACTCTTACTTCACTGATATTCATCTTTAGCTCCTCAAATGCCCTCTACTAACCCTTTCCCCATAGGAAACTCTTTCCACTCGTTGTTATGGCATGGTGTGGCATTGCTACAACTGAAAATAATTTTATGCATTTCCTCAGGTATTGTGCCTTCCCAATGAAACTCCTAACCTCAGAAAAATTAGTAGGCATTAGCCATTTCATGATGGCATCCACCTTAGCAGGATCTATCTTCAAATATCCTCCACCTATCACATACCCTAGACACACTGAAGATTGTTGTTCAAACTCACACTTCTTGATATTTGCTAGTAGTTGTTGCTTATTTAATGTATTTATCACCTACATCAAATGTGTTATGTGCTCCTCCCATATAGCATTGTATATTAGTATATCATCCAAATATAAAATAACAAATGAATCTATAAAATGGAACATTATATTATTCGTTAACCTCATAAATGTAGTTGGTGCATTACATAGGCCTAGTGGCATTACTAACCACTCATACAAGCCTTGCCTAGTTTTGAAGGTAGTTTTCCAAGAATTTTCTTCTTTGACTCAAACCTAGTGATATTCAAACTTTAAGTCAAACTTGGTGAAGTTTTTTTCTTGTTGCAACTGACCTAGCATATTATATATCTTGGGCAAGGGGGACCTATTCTTGAGCGTGATTTTGTTCAATGACTGATAACAAATACACATCTTCCAAGCCCCGCCCTTATTTAGAAAAATGATGATGGGTGACCCACATGGTGACCTACTTGGTTGAATGAAACCTGGGGCCAAGTAGTTGTTACAATAGTGTCCTCACGTCACTTGCTTTTATAACATATTTCCTGTACAACCCAATGTTTGGTAATGGGGAGTCACACAATAGTTAGATATCATGCTCAACTTCCCTCTTAGGTGGTAACCCTTTAGGCTCTTGGAAAACATTCTTATATATGTATAGAAACCCTTCCAGATGTTGTTTATGTTTCTTAGTACACCCCTCTAGGGATGCCTTGCCTCTTATAGACTAATTTTCTCTTAAAAATAATAAAACATACTTCTTGTTGGAACTCATAATTTTTTTTGTCTTGGTTGGCACTTACCAATGCAATTTTTGACCTGCCTTTATGTGTAATGATGGTGAAAAACTACCATCCTTGACGAGAAAATACTGGTTGGCTCTCTGCATTAATATTTCATCTCGCGTGTACATCTAGGGACTTCCAAACATGACCCAACATACATGAAGGGGAATTACATATAGTTCTACTTCATCAATAAAATCAGCATTGTTTGCATTGTTTTATTACCTACAACTTTGCATGTTTATTCACCCATCCCAATGGGTATGGTATCAGATGATCACAAACTTCCAATCCCAAATTTTTACCATTTCTGTAACAATGAGATACGCCTGTGATCCTGAGTCGTATAGAGCATCAATATTTGTCTTCTTGACCTGTATCTTTATGTGGAGGAATTTGGTCATTTCTTTCCTTTTTTGTCACTGAAGGCTACTCATATTCACCTCCTTCTACACTGACGTACATATAATCTTCTCATCCAAATCCAAGATGCTTTCAATCTGGTTGCTCAAATCAATGGCCATGATATTCTTATTCTTATTGTCTTTCTTTTTGTTCTTTGATTTAAGATTTGGATGCAACTTCCAACACTTATCCTTTGTATGGCCATCAATGTTGCAGTGGTTGTTGGGATCTTTGGACTGGTGTGTTGTGGCTACCATATTTTAATATTCCTCCATTTCCACTTCTTCTTCCCCTCCTTAGAAGTGTCATGTTGCTCCTTTTGCTTTGATCCACTCGATTTCTCTTTCTTCTGGCCTATGTTCTCCAAGTACTATGCTTATACACAAGCCTCATCCACTGATACGGGCTTGAATAGAATTAGTTGCATACATAGATGAATGTGTAGACCCCCAAATACTTGAGGAATACATATGTATTCATTTGGGAGATACCCGACATTATGGCCATATTTTTGAACTTTGTAGTTTAATCTTGTATTATCTACCCTGGCTTTTGCCTAAAGTAATGCCATCAGATCCACTGTTCCTATAACCGAATAGGGTAAAATTGTAACTTTATGAGGTTTTTTAAGTACTCCCACTTAATCAATAAAGGATCTCCCTCCAACATCAAGGTCTCCATGTGGCTTTCCCACCAATTCAAGGCATTTCCCTCTAATTTCAACCACACAAATGAAACCTTTTGCTCTTCCTTAGTATTATGGACACTAAAATACACTTCTAATTGTTGCAACCGGTCATGATTTAGATTCAAAGCATCGATCTCACCTTGGTACTACTTGATATTGGCCTTCACTTCCATTTTGAATAAGGAATATGAATGAATCACAACACACGAATTGGGTTGATATTTTTTGGGTCCTTTCTTCGACTAGTTCTCTATTTCTTCCTGATCTCTGATCTCCCCTCTACATAAGAAACCCCATATTCTTCCACTAGTCCAAGATTATTACTCAGTACCGACATGAGGAGATTTACATTGTAGTTTATATCTGCAACTTGTGCTTCCAGCCATGAAAACCTTTCCTCTGTAGGAAATGGAGGGCTATTCAGAGATTCGTTGTCCAGGACTAGGGTTTTATGACTTTTGGCTTAATCAATATAAATCCCATTTAAATATCCAAAATATACCCAAAGAATATTTCTCTGGTACCAATATGATTTGTACATTATCGTGGATATTCCACTAGATAGTTCATCATAACATATATGATAAAATTATATTTAAAAATCTGTAATCTACACTATTAGGGTTTTATTTTTCTATATAATTTTGGATTTGTAGATTACGGTTAATTGCATATGAGGCAAATTAAAATTATGCATAAAATAGAGAATAGTGAAATAAAAAATGAAAACACACAATTGACACAAGGTATGACCTCAGAAACCCATATCGGAGAAAACCCAGCAGGAAGGGGGGGTTGCTTTTGTCTCTTTCTCTGAATAGAAAATGGCTACAAGAACAAAGAAGTATGTTTTGTGGCCCATGGGATACTACAGTGCATAAATCCTCTCTTTGTGGTTATCTCCTATCCCTCTTTGCTATTTTTTCTCATCTATGGAACAAATTCCCCTGAAAAGAATGCAACCCCTTTTCCTCCTAGAATATGAAAAAAAGGTGTCGCAATAAAGCGAAAAACGTTTACCCCCAAAAGCATCATTTGATCCCTCAAAATTATCCCAAAAGGTTTTAGACCCCAATTTTCCAAACTGTGTCCTGCTAGTAAAAATGGTCCTCTGAGCTGATTCCTTCACTTTTCCCACTCTAAAAATATCATTATGGATGACAAGAAATATAATTATCCAATCCAGATGTTCATTTGATCTACATGTCCTTCTAAGTTATTCCTAATAACATGATAAATCCACTTGTTTCAACATAGTACCATTCATTTCATCAACTTGGTTCTTCAATTTGGTTAGTTTATTTTCTAAGTCTTCACTATATTTGAACATCATGTTTCAGTTTTTATGAGGAGTGGTAGTATTTATTTTTATAAAACAATTTTCCGCATGAGAAAACAATACTCCTCCTTGCTATCGCAACTTCCCAAATACCAAAAATAGATCTTCCAATAAAAGGATATGGTACTTATAAGTTACATACCTTTGAAACCCTAATTTGGAGATTGTATAGATGATTGATCTTTGTCCTAATATATTTATGAAATTTGAACTCTTCGAAGCCTAAAACTTTGACCTGTAGTACTGTGATACCAAATATATCTCATACAATATAATGAGACAAGATGTGAATTTTTTTCACATTTAACTTACCATGTGATCTTAAGATTCGAAAAATTTCATAGTTTGAAAATTAATAAAGAAAACATTATAGTGAAAAGTCCAAAGTGGCTCTTTTAAAATTAATTTCACGAGTAGTCAAAAACCCTATTTGCATAGAATATATCTCTAAAATCATGGTGAACTATAATTTGAAATTTTGATCACTCTATGATTTTCCTTTGTCTCCACAAATTTGTACTGTGTGAAAATTCCTAGAAAAAGAGTTATAGGAAAAATTTCAAGATAAATCATTTAAAATTGATTTGAGTATTAGTCACAAACCATATCTTACAACAGTATTTTGCTATGCATTGGCATATCTTATCATAACCTTTGTATACAAAAAATATGTCAGATATATAGAGATTGTGACTTTTCTTTCTCTTTTACTTTGAATATTGAACCACTTCGACGATCTAAGATATTTGTTCTTATTCTATAATATCTAAAATAAATACCCATAAAATAACTATGAGAGAGATTTACCAAACATATTGGTAATATTCTTCAATTTATAAAAAATAAAATAAAACCATTTTACCTTTGTTAATCCACTTATCTCAACATTTACAATAATTATATTATCACTCATACTTATTTTAAGTGCTAACTCTCATGTGCCCCTTTTTTTTCATCTTCCCAATACGAGTTCCATATAAACACTAACCATCCCATATCTCACGATCAATGCATATATAAGCTATGTAATAGGAAACACTCTGTAATTGGGAAGAAACACACTGTAATTGGGAATTCGAAGTTAAAGAAACTTGATTTTCGGGTAGATATTATTTTCTATTTAAAATGTATTATATAATATTTATTATGAATCAGAGATGTGTTTCCATTTTATGTAAAGAACCTACCGATGATAAAAAGAAAGTAGTTGCTTATGCATAACCTTACATCCATCCTAGACAATGTCTCTATTAATCTCTATTGAACTATATAGATATGCGAGCTTGTATTTGTTTGTGCATTGCTTTTAGAAAATTGAGATGGATGGATACCTTTTATGTAATGAACATATCATTTTAAAAGAAAAGGTTAAGTGTTTTTTTAAGCTAAAAAGTTTATTTTATAGTTTAATATGATAGGATGTGTAAGTTTGTTTATTTCTTTGTTTCTTTTAAAAATAAAAATAAAAGTTAAAAATTATATACGGAATAGAAAAATAGTGTTGGCTACAATTTTAAAAAAATGAATATGTTGTAAAATAATTAGAAGTAAAATTAATGCGAGAGTAAAATGTTTAAACTTTATAATCTAGTTATTGATAAAATATTTTAATACGAATTAATATTGACATATACTTAAAAATATGTTAATAATAAAAAATCATTTTAATTCGCATCATAAAATGTCTCGATATATATGTTATGTAAAAAAATTTAATGTCAATTGTGTATACATTTGAGAGTGTAGACTTCAGTGATCCATATCATTTTTTTTATAAATCTCTTGGGAAATCACATAGGAAAATTTAAAACTAACGTGTTTCGAACTACCAAGTAAGTCATCATCAGGAGAATGATGATTTGGCTGATCCTATATATATTTATGTAAAGGATCAGCCAAATCATAATTCTCTTGATGATGAAATATACTTGGTAGTTCAAAACCCGTTGGTTCTATAATTTCCTATATAATTTTTCGAAAAATTTATAAATAACATGTATACATTATATATCATTTAAAAAAATTTATATATATCATGAAAAAATTAAATTTGTATAGTTAAAATAGTTATTTAAAATTCATATATGAAAAATTTGATATCTTTCCACACAATTAAATTCATACTAAAATATATCTATGTTGATATAAACATACTTAAATAAAATTATCTTGAGAAGAATTAAGATACCTAATTCACTATATTATCTTATTCCTAATTATGTATTTGATTTGAATTTGAATGGGAGGTACCCTACCTGATTTGATAGATTTGATTTGTCATGGAATATATATAAATACTTTCAGAGTATCAAGTGTTCATTTTTTTATATATTTAAATGAACACATGGATAGTGAGGAATCGTGTCTGAATTCTTTCTTAAATTATCTATATGATGGAAGTGAGTTGAAAATACATACAAACTTAAAAGGCTCTATATACATATATAGTTAGGGAAGGGGAAGGTTTCCTAGCAAACCTTTAATAAAATTATCTACAACTAGTTGAGAAAAGTTGGCGGATGAAAGAAGTGGCATTATAAAGGTGTATTCACTAATAAATTTAAGAAGTGGCATTAAAAAGGTGTATTCACTAATAAATTTAAGAAGCGGCATTAAAAAGGTGTATTCACTAATAAATTTAAATGATGACCCATTAGTTCCTCAACTTTAGAAATTTTAATAACATATTAGTATAAATAATCATGTCTTTTTTTATCACTATCTTACGGGTTCCATTATTCACACACAAGCTCTTGTGGATTTTTCGTTTCTTTACATACATATTGCTGCTCAATTAATGCTTAAATGTTTTAAAATCATAAAAAATGATTTTAATAATAAATTTAAATACTATAAATTCATTTATATATATATATATATATATATATATATATATATATATATATATATATATATATATATATATATATATATATATATATATATATATAAATGTTAATTAATTTTTAAAGTTTGAAAGTTTTATGGGTGTTTTTATTTGTACTTACAAAAATACATTTTAAACAAAAAAGAATTGTTATTTGACTAGAAATTGTATTACTACATTTCTACCAAAATATATATATATATATATATATATATATATATATATATATATATATATATATATAACCAATTCATTATCATTATCATAAATAAATTTGTGTTATTATTATCTTTTAATAAAATTGATATTATTCTTTTTAATTATTTATATCATAAACTTATAATCAAAAGTAAATTTGTATTAATTTTATTACTATTATATAATAAAATTAATAACAATAAAAAATGGCATTATCTAATAATGTTAACATAACAATGCCTCCTCCCTAAAATATTAAAAGATATCTTACTACTCTACATACAATAATTGTAAAGAAAAAAAAAATATAATGATACTAATATGACAATACCTTCTCTCTAATGAATTATAAAGCATCTTAAACTCATAATCAAAAGTAAATTTATGTTATTCTTATTGCTATTATATAATAAAATGAAAAACAATAAAAAATAACATTATCTAATAATACTAACATGACAATGTCTCCTTTCTAATAAATTATATGCCATCTTACTACTCTACATAAAATAATTATAAAGTGAAAAAGCATATAATAGTACTTATATGACAATATCTCTTCCTTAATAGATTATAGAATATCTTACTACTTTGTATACAATAATTATAAAGTAAAAAAATATATATTATAATTAAATTCACATACCAACTTCTGAATGTAACCATTAATTTGTGAAAATAATGTATAAATATTACCATCATAACTTTCTTTATCTTTTGAATTTTATTATATATTCAATCTCTATTTTTAATGTTATTATTACTCATTAAAATATAATTTAAAAATATCAATATTATATTTCATTTCACATAATTTTTTTTTAATTATATATTATTTTAACTATATTGTTATAAATAATTTAATATTTAATATTTACTTTTGCTAATTTGTAATGTTTTATACCATATATATACATATATTCATCTGTATAAAAATTTCACCCAACATCTGCACCTTATAAATTCTTATAACAACTTTAATATTTAAAACAACTTTTCACCTATATTTTCACTCAACATCTGCACCTTATAAATTCTTATAACAACTTTAATGCACACCAGCCTATAAATTCTCATAACTTTAATGTGCATTAATAACGGGTAACCAATATGACTACACTTTTTAAAATGATGAAGTGAGTTATGGAAATAGAGAGATAGTAATGGATTTGGAACAATTATGGGTACACATTGTTGGAAAAATAAATACACATGGGTACACATTGTTGGAACAATTAAGGTGTATCGAGACAATTCATGAACTAAAATTACCATCAATGCCTTAAAAGGGCAATGAGACATCCAATGAAAATAGAATAAATAGAATGTAGTTGTTCTGCACCAATAAACACATTTTCAAAACATTGTTTAAATGGAAAAGATGTGATCAATAATGATATATGGAGAGGTTATATTTTCGTGATGGAATATGAAGCATTTACAAATATTAATATTTTCTCTTTCTTCATTTAGATATTTTTCCACTTAGTAACTTTTTGATAAATTCTTTTAATAAATACTTATTACATTTCCTTCATGAAAATATAAAGCATACATGTATAAGTGTTTTATGTTTTCGTTTTTGTTAACACAACACCAACTTGTTATTTCCTAATGCAGTTTTCTATCTATAGAACTTTGTGCTTAAGATGTTAGATATTTGTCAGGGTCATCATTGTGATTAAGGGGTCTAATAAGTGATAAACAACCTCTTCATTGTCATTAACTCATTAATTATATATAGAACTTTGTGTTTAAGATGTTAGATATTAGTCATGGTCATCATTGTGATCAAGGGGTTCAATAAGTGATAAATATCCTCGGTCCAATAAGTCTTTCTTAATTTTATTAGTGAGATTTTTTTATGGTAAAGGTTGAATTAAAATGTTAATAGCTTAAGTTGCATTTGGGTTGGGATGATTTGTAATTATAAAAGGGATCAAATTTAGAAGTTATATTGTTAGTGGTAAGATCTTTGAATACCTTTTATCACTTTGAGTCATTTTATAGAGCTCGAAATTCTTGCTTGTAGATTAAATTTACTTAATAGTTTTTTACTTTCAGGCCTTGCATGTGACAAAACTTTAAGAAGCATTTATTTTTGACATTATAGAAAATCCACGTAGATTCAAACTGCTAATTGTAATATGCTAAAACTATAGACTTGAATTTACTCTACCAATCGCATAAACAAATTACGATCGTGAAATCACAAAACATGAAAGAAAAAGAATTTCAATCACACATTACACAATTATTTCTTGGGGAAAGCCACAACTAAAAACCCCGCTATTTGTATATTTCATAAATCAGAAAATATGAGAAGATTACAATGCTTTTCTCCAACCAGGGAAACCTCTTCACTTTCTCAATATGTCTCATTTCTTCCTAGATAAGCCTTGGTGAGTACTTAACAAATTTTATGCCCTCCAAGATCCCTATTTCTTGTGTTATTTCCTTAGGTAATAGGAAAATTCTCAATATGAATTGCACAATACATCCAGGGCCTTCCTATGACTGCATGCACCATCTGTACAATTTGGATGATTATATAGCTAAAAGTACATTTCCCTTGAACTCTAATCTCAACTATGTATTTCTCAGAACTTACATGCATGAGTTACTTATGAGTGAATCATTAATTATCTGATTGATCACTATATGTGGTTCAAGTCCAAGTTCCACTCCTTGACCTCTCACTAGTTCCTCCATGAGTTAGAACTAGTTATATTGATTTTAACTCAGAAAAAACTTAGTTAATTAATTACAACTCAAAATAAACTCAACCATGGCGCCTATTTTGTAGGATAAACTCTACATGAATCAAGTTAGACCATAAACTCGAATTAACTAAACCAATTAAGTCAAACTAACTTAGTTAACTTGTACAAGTTGACTTGTGATGTGGAATTACAATTTTATTCTAATTTAATTCAAGGGAAAATTAAATTAGAATATTTCTTGGTGCCATTTTCAACACTCCTTGTTAGCAAGAAATGGATTATTTGATACCTTGATCCTACCTCTATGGAAATCAAACTTTCCTCTTGACATTTCCTTCATCAAGATGTATGCATCATGTTCCTATGTAGGAATTTGCTCTAGAATCATCATCCGCCTCTGCACACAATCTCTGAGATGGTGGTACCGGATGTCAATATGCTTGGACCTATCATACAAAACTGGATTAAATGGGAATTTGATACAACTCCGGTTGTCAGATTAAATCACCACAGGATCAATCTGTTGACCAAACAATCTGACAAGGATCTTCCTCATCTAGATAGCCTCATAAGATGCTTGAATATCAACCATGTACTCTGGTTCTATTAAACTAAGTGCAACTAATCTATGCTTGTTTTTGTACCAAGAAATTTTTGTTGATTGAATATTGAAGCTTCCGCCTAATGTTCCCCTCCTATTGGATGGGCTCCCTACCCAATCTGCATTTGTGAAGCCTTGCAGCTTCACTCCCTCTATCCTTCTATACCAAATACCGAACTGAGTGGCGCCTATGAGGTATCTCAATACATGTTTGTTTGTCTTACAATAGAGCTTGGTTGGATTAACCATTGCTTGACTAAGTTGGTTTACCGTATGGCACATGTCTGATCGTGTGTTCACTAAGTACATGAATGAACCCACAAGCTTCCTGTAAATGGTAGCTTCTACCAATTCACTTGAAGTAGCATATTCCTTCCTCCAATTCCCTGCTAGAGGAGTCTCCATGGGTTTGTTTATCTGCATGTGAAACTTCTTCAGTATCTCGTTGGCATATTTTCCCTGAGAGATAAAAGTTCCCCATCTCTTTTCCAAATTTCCAAACCAAGGAAATAATGCAAGAGCCACACGTCTTTCATCTCGAATTATCTTGCCAAATATTATTTGCAATATTTTATCAGTTTCTCATAACCTGTTAGAATTAAATCATCGCGATATAATACTATAATCAATAATTTATCTTGAAACACAATATGGTAAAGGTTTGCATCTTCTTCAATTCTAGTGAACCCCAACTTGGTGAAATATTTGTCGATCCTGGTGTACCAAGCATGGGGTGCAGGTAATCCATACAATTCTCACTTGATTTTGCACACATGCGACTCTCTGTCAAAGGTATCAAATCCTCCTGGCTACTCTACATACACCTATTCCTCAATCATTCCGTTGAGGAAAGATGTATTTACATCCATATGATTTATTTTCCATCCCATCTATGCTGAAAGTGTTAGAATAGATTTAATTGAAGAGTACCTTGCTGCTGGAGAAAAATTCTTCTCGTAATATATTCCCTCCACCTGATAGAACCCCTTGGCCATAAATTTGGCCTTGTGTTTCGAGACTCCCATCTGCTACTTGCTTCACCTTATAAATCCACCTGCATCCTACATCAAACTTGTCCTCTAGCCTTGGGAAAACATCCCATGCACTATTTTTGATAACATAACCATACTTCTATATTGTGGCATCAACCCATTTTGGTTACTGCACTGCTTCCTCAAATGAGGATGACTTAGTCTCTACACTCTAGCTCATAAGAGCCATGTAGCCAATGTACCAATCTAGGGACCTTCTCTACCTGCGTTGTGATGTGGGTGCTCCCACATTCTCTCTATCATCATGCATCAACCCGTCAGCCTCTCTTGTGTGCTTCCTTCCATATTTGGATGTCTCTACATGAGTGGGTGCTTCCATTATCTTCTCCTCTGCTTGTGGTTGCTCCACATCTTTAGGTTCTTCTTTTGGAGCCAAAATCTCCTCATATGCATGCATCTGAAGCTCCCTCTCAACGGAAATTCACATGGCCTTTCCTTCATTGAATTTCACATCTCTGCAAACCACTGTCATCCTATGAGATGGAATGTACACCAGATAGTTGTGATGTGTATCAATGTACCCAAAAAATATGCCCAACTTAGTTGTTGGTTCTATATTTTTATGTGCATCCTTTGTAACATGACAATAAAATGATGAACCAAAAATTCTAAAGTGTGCCACATTTGGTTTATTACTGAAAAAGGCTTCATCTGGTGTACTAATCTCGACGATCCAATGAGGAATCTTGTTCTACACATGTGCAGTTGTGTTTAATGCTTCTGCCCACAAGTGCAACAGTAGACCCTGATCATGTAACATCGCCCATGCATCTCCCACATTTCTGAAGTTATTCCTTTTTGCAACCCCATTCTGTTGTGGGTTATGAGGTGCTATCATCTCTCGTCGAATGCCTTCTTATGCACATAAGTTATTAAATTCATTCAAAACATATTCTCCATTTTTGTAACTCCTGAGAGCCTTCACTTTCTTACATGTGTCTTGTTCAACAAGTGCTTTGAACTCAAAAATTTTTGAGAACGTTTGGTCTTTCTTATGCATGAAGAATATCCAACACTTGCGTGAAAAAACATCTACAAAAATCACATAATACTTGTGCTTGGTCATGGAGGGTTTCAAGAATGGTCCACACACATCTAAGTGAACTCTTTCAAGGATCACTTATGCTTGATTGTCCTTATCATGAAATTTGGCTTTGGTGTACTTCCCCAATGTACACCCTTTGCATGTATCGTGTTGCTCAAGTGAACCCTTAGGAAGTCCTGTAGAAATATGATGCATGATCTTCAAATATCTATGGTGTACATGGCCCAATATTCTATGCCATAACTCACTGATGTCTCAGCTCTCCACCTTCTATTATTTTGTGTTCAAGGAAACACAATCTTCTACATCCAATTTGTAGAGGTTATTTACTAGAACCCTGATCTTCTTCACCTGTACCATGGCTATGTGAAGAAGGAACACCTTTCCTTACTAAAAATCACATCGTAGCCATAGTCTTCCAACATAATAATTGAAACTAAGTTCTTCTTCAAACCAGGAACATACATGGCATCTTTCAATGTGAGAGGAGAACTAGAATCCCTATGAAAGGTAATAGTACCAATGTTGTTCATGCTATAACTTCCATTGTCTCTTATCTCGATGTGTATATAGAGGTCCTTCTCCTCCTGGTCATTGAAGAACTTGTTTTTGTCAGTCATATAGAATTAGACTCCACTATCTAGGTACCACACATAACCCATCACCAATGACACCATGCATGTGATGAGAGAAAAAAACAACTCGAATTGTGAAGAAAATGCTTCACCTAACGCTCCTCCTGAGGGCTTCTTGTCAGCTTTATTATGCGGAAACTTCATGGAATAGTGTCCCAACTCATGACAATGAAAACATTTAATATTCGACAAGTCATTATTCTTTCCTATCTAACAAGAATCTGAATCAGAATGGGATGAATTCCATGTCCCTTTCTTTTCCTTTCCATCCAAGGCACAATTCACCTCATCATCATGTCTTGATGAGGATCCATCTCTAGTGTCCCGTCGAATCTCTTCTTGCACCAATTTAGATCACAAACACTCCCACTATGGTAGCTTCTCCTTGACATTTATATAATCCTAGTAGTTGTGTCAAACCTTGGGAAGGCCTAGAAGTGCTAGGCTCACCATATCATCTTCGCTAACTATAACACCAACACTTCTAAGCTCATCTCAACATTGGGTGAACTTGGTTAAGTAATTTGGTATTGTGTCGTCCTTCTCCATCTTTATTTTCCTAATCTTGTCCTTCCATGTTAGCTTCCTGTGGTCATTGTTGTTCTGAAACATATATTTTAAGGTCTTCCACATTGCATATGGACTTTCCTTTACTTGGAGGTTCGAGAAAATATGATCTTGAACTCTTTCTAGTAGAATTATTCTCACCTTTGCTACACACATCTCTCACTCTGATAGATGATGTGCATAAGCTAGAACTAGTTTGAAGATGTCCTTGACAATTAAACCCTGCAATCCGTCGTCCTCCAAGACTAGTTCCATCTGGTCTCTCTAGGAAATATAATTCAAGATACCCTCAAGGGAATACTCGAGCCTTAGACCATAGAATGACATACTAATCTCGGTGCTAGATCTCGAAGATTATATCTACAAAAATTGTTCCTACTACAATTAAAAACTTGTATTCTTCTCTTCTATAGTGATTCCTGCTCTAATACCATGTATAAAATCCACATAGATTCAACCTGTTGATTGTAATATACTAAAATAATTGACTTTAATATACTCTACCAATTATGGAACCAATTATTATCACAAAATCACAAAACATAAAAGAGAAATAATTTCAATCACAAATTACACAAATATTCCTGGGGAAAGCCACAGCTAAAAACCCTAATATCTATATATTGCATAAGTCAGAAAAAATAATAAGATTACAATGTTTTTTCTCCAACTAGAGTAACCTATGCACTATCTTTATTTGTCTCACTACTTCCTAGACAAGCCTTGGCCAATACTTAACCAATTTTTTTCCCTCGAGGATCCCTATTTCCTTGCACTGTTTCTTTGGGTAACTAGCCCCTATTAATTATGGAAATTATCAATATGAATTATGCAATACATCCAAGGCCTTTCAATGACTGCATGCACCACATGTACAATTTGGATGATTATACAACTGATAGTACACTGCCCTTGAACTCCAATATCAACTAGGTCTTTCTGAGAACTAGCATGCGTGAGTTATTTATGAGTGAATCATTAGTTATATGATTTATCACTAGATGTGGTTCAAGTCCAATTTCCACTCTTTGACCTCTCACAAGTTCCTCCATCAGTTAGAACTATTTAAACTGATTTTAACTCAGATAAAATGAGTTAATTAATTACAACTCAAAATAAACTCAATCAGGGCTCCTATTTTTTAGGAGACACTCTACATGACTCAAGTTATACCCTCAACTTGAATTAACGAAACCAACTAAGTCAAACTAACTTATTTAACTCATACAAGTTGTCTTCTAATGAGGAATTACAATTTTATTCTAATTTAATTCAAGGGAAAATTAAATTAGAATCTTTCTTGGTGCCATTTTCAGCATACATAACTTACTTTTTGGTCCATATCCTCTAATTATATCTCAATGAAGGCACTTGAATCATTTGGATCTTTCCTTCAATTGCTTCAATGAGTTTATTTCTTTTACCTTGAATAAGCTCAGTATCTCAACGATATCTTATTTCATAATAATTCACCAAATAATAATAAGCTTATGTTATTTGATTTTCCAAATTTTCTCCCTACTCAAGATCTACAATAAAGCTAATATAATAATGGTCTTTCTAAAAGAGCTTTCAATATATGGAAATGAATGTAATATAATTCAAATTTTAAATTATACATGTAACACATTGTTTTTCCTACCTAATTTGTTTTGATCATCTCTAATTATTACTTGTTTGAAGATTAAATTATAAAAAAACAATTAAAAAAAGAAGTGAAAATGTTTAAGCTCATATTTAATTTAAGTACTGTCAATTTTTTATTGAACTGATTTTGGACATCCTACTCTACTTCCACAAACTTTTTTCACTTCTTACATTATTGAAAAAAATAAAACAAAATATACATTACCCTTTCAATTTCTAATCTCCCTACATGGTAATTAATTAGAGCTATGGTGTATGAGACATTTAAAAAAAAATGGAATTAGTCCATTCTAATAATATGCAATTTCAATTGAGAATATGTTACTTCTCAATAAGGATGGAAAAGTGGCCCACCCTAGAATTTTATGAATCTTTTACTACAACTAGACCAAATGGAAAAGTGACTCACCATGAAATTTTGTGAATATTTGACTAAAACTAGACTTAGTGCACTTCATTATCATTTTCTATAGCAATACGCTTCACTAAAAACCTTGACTATATTTATATGGAATATCCTTTTCTTATGTGAATAGGATAATAGCTCCCATCATTTTCATATTCATCCTTATGATTAGCACGCCCACTTCAATTCTCCAAACCAAATAGGCCTAATAAAATTATGTCCCTTATCCTCCTACCTATTTATCATAGTGATAAATGGTTTAATTATATTGATTATCTGCATAATACTGGAATCAATGTAAAAATGTGTGATTCCTGTCAACTTTTTTAAAACGAAACATCCCACATTGGTAATACAAAAGTTGAAAAAGCATATTAATAATAAAAACATATGTTGAATATTATATCCGAGTTATGGTTGATACAACTAGTTAAGGTTCTAATTTTTTTTGGTAAAATAGGTTTAATCCTTGCATTTATGAAATGTCAAAATGCAAGATATAAGCTATTTGCATCTTCAACTTATATGTGTTTTTATTCAAAATTCAAGTCTTCAACTTATATGTGTTTTTATTCAAATTTCAAGTCTTTTGCTAGAATAGGTTTAATCTTTGTATTTTTGGAATGTCAAAATGCAAGATATAATCTATTGTTTTTATTCAAAATTCAAGTCTTTTGGTAAAATAGGTTTAATCTTTGCATTTTTGGAATGTCAAAATGCAAGATATAATCTATTTTCATCTTCAACTTATATATGTTTTTATTAAAAATTCAAGTCTTTTGATGAAATTCTGTTATCTAGCATATATGGAATTATGGAATTATTTTAAGTTTTTATATTTCTTATAATTAATTCATGTAATTGTTACAGGGAGACATTGCAAAAAGGATTTGATCATTGAGGAGGGAAAAGCTCTCAAGACTAGTAGTCTTACCAGCAGTGAGTTTTGTTATATTAAAATTTAAATATATTTTGTAAGTTTGTTGATTGATAAAATCATGGAAAATAAATCATATGAATGATGTTTACTTTCTAGGTTTTAGCAAGGTACCCCACTCCTTGACACAAGAAGGTTTGAGTTTTTATGAGGCAAAAGAAGAGGGATCTTGTATCTGGAAATGCACCCAATAATTATAAGGGTATTAGGGTTTAATGAGTGACCCATTACATATCATGGGTATCTAATACCAATATATTTCTAGGACACAAGGTGCTATTTATTTCCAAGTAGGCATAAGGTGTCATTATGTATCCAAGGCACGATGTGTTGTTTTTCAAAACAATGTAGAGTTGGGCCAATTATGAACATCAATACATGGCTTTGGACATGCATAATGATTCTTTTATAGTTTCATTTTTTACTTAATTTTTTCTATTATTAATATTCTTTTTTATTTTGTGTTAATGACAAAAGATGTTGTACTCTAAATTTAGCAAATTTTGCAAAGGAAAGCTTTAAAATTCAACCCATGCAAGATAGTGTAACTTATTCCTACCGACAAAGAAATCCTAGTCTTCTAAGATATAGATATATTTTCGCAAACTCACATGTTAACATGAGCATAGTTCCCTTCAACAGATAGTAATAATCCCTTATATGAAGTCTCAATCAAAGCTCACACCATTTGTTATAGTAAACCCATCTAGATTATGACCCAATAATCACGATTTAGAATCAAAGTATGTTAACTATAATGCAAAATAGAATGTGAAACATGATATTTTTTAACATGCATAAAATATAGTAATATAACATTTTTTGGTTACTAGAAAAAGTAAAATATAAGATTAAGTTTAGTTACATATTCCTACTTGTACTTCAAAAACATATCATTGTTAGGGAGAATAAAAAATACATGAAGTGTAAATGTAAACATACTAATATATCACAATAAAGCCATTAATAACCATATATTTACCATCTCAAAGAAATACATATCATGTCAAAAATATAAATATAAATGATATAAATTTCAATGAAGAATAGTCAACTCATGAACAATACATTGTTAAAATCGTATAAGCAACACACGATATGAATTCACAAACAATACATCGTAAAACCATTGCTTCTGTTTGAAAAATGGACCTAAGGGATTCGTATTAAATTTCTTGAATCAATCCTCAAAATTACAAAAAAATAAATAGCCCTTTATACAAGGTGCTTCTAGAATTATATAGCTTGCAGGTTGCAACTACTTTTGGAGCTTCATCTCTTCTCTATTGGAAATTAAAACGTTTTGGCTTCCTCTATTTTTTTATTTTCTTAAAATTATTTGAACTCGAATATTATAGATAAGGCACTATAGTTTACCTTGTTCCTTGTCTTGTATGTATGGTACCCAAACCTCATGCTATGAGGATATACATAAAACTCATAGACACATTAATTGTTCAAGAGAAATATCATATGAGACTAAATTTGTACACATGAGACCCATCTCTTTTTACAAGGAACAATGATATGTTCTTTCAATATGTCTTTGTTTATTCTTTGAACCATCCCAATAAAAAATCTTATGTTTTTAATATTATCCTCCAACTTTGTCAAAATTTCATTTATGGGCTTGGGTGCACCCTTATTTATGAGTCACTGACAGATGGAATCATTTAATAACCTTTTCAATAGTTGAGTATACACAATTGCAATTTCAAATTATCATGGAAATGTCTATCTCAAACATCATGTCAATTTTTTGGTATCTTACTAGAGTTACATAGTTTAACTATTTTTCCTTTTTATCCATCTATCGTAGCTCTTCAAGTTTGTTCTTTCTTTTTTCTTGCCATTCTTTTAGCTCATCCATGGTGTGTTAAACTCCATAAAATAATACATTTTTATCCTTGACATTTTTAAGTACTATGAGTAAGTGTGTGGATGGGCCTTAGAATACTTTAGCACTCATACATTTTTCTCTGAGTTGATCTAAGCCTATCTCGTAATTCAAAAGTTTAAGATATAAATTTTGCAAGGATAGTCTTATTTCCTTTGTACCAATTTACTTGTTACTTTATCATCTACACCCTTGGTTTATATTCTTCAATTTCCTAGGCCATACTTATAATGTTTATCACTAAATATTGTGAGAATGTTACCCCATCTGATGCTATGGCTATATGGTTTCTCTTGTATCTTCCATAACTCGAGTTTCAATAGTTATTATGAGTGTTGGGACTGCTGGTAACTTCATATTCTTGTGGGATATTTGTCTCAAAATACTCCCCTTACTTTTTAAAAAATAAATGAAATGTTTATTTCCACTTTGTTTTATTTTGAAGGGGTGAATGCACACGATCTATGATCCATAAATTGTCATGGATATTCCACTGGATAGTTTTTCACAATAATTATGATATAATTATACTTAAAATTTTGAAATATACACTATGAGCAGTTATTTCTCCTTAGATTTCTATATATGTAAACTATTGTTTATTGTGTATTCGTGCAAATTATAATTATGCAAATAAAATAAAATAATAATAACTAACAAATCATGATTTCCATAAGATATAACCTGGGAAATATTTGTTGGAAATACTGAGAGGGGGGGTGAATCAGTGTTCCTTTGAATTATAGCATTAGTTAATCTTCAATTATTATAATTGTTTGTACAATGATATCAGTAAACAAAAGGAACACAAATGCACACAATTTTTAAGGTGGAAACCCTATCTGGGACAAAAACCACCTGAATTCTTTTCTAATAATTCTTTAATATTCAACTCTAATTGAAAATAAAGCTCCAACTTACTAGAATCTTGAAAATTATTCTTCTACATCTACCACTGGATGGACGCTCCAACGCCCGAGATTCTTCATTAGTCAACTTAACAAATTCCCCACCCTACCACCCTAAATTTTTCATAGGCTTGAACCTGTCGGTGACTTCATGCACCAGCATAGCACCACCCTACCACCCTGTAGAAGAATAAAACAAGAATGGACTCCCATACCAAGAAAAATGGTCCACTTTACAATGATATAGAATGATCTAGAAGAATAAGACACACTAGACCATAACCCCAACTATGACACAACCACCTAATGATGATCCTAGACCTCCCGACACTGCCTCTTCAACTCTTGGCAGATAGACACTTGTACAATTTTTACAATGGCGGCATTTACAATGACTTAGTACAATGATACCTTTACAATGACTATATGCAGTGTTGCCACTTGAAGACTTCATGTGCTGAACTTCTTATTGTTTTTCTACACCTTGATTGATGCTCTTCTTATGCTACCCTCTGCTGCACCTTGCTTTGCTTTTCTACCCTACAAAATTTTGGTCCTTTGCAGCCCTTGACAACACATGATCTATCTTTTTCTTGCCCTCTAGGATCTCGATATTGAATTTGGTGTATCTATGTTATTTCAACTCCCTAATATGTGATTTTTGGTTTTGTAGTAGTACTCAGAGTCTTCTTTCCAATGCCACAAGTCTAATCCAATTTGGATTCTTCAAGAGATATTTATGCCCAATCTCTCACAATGACCTAATTATGGATTGTTTCAGTAGAGAAAACTTGTACGACATCCCACATGTCACTGTTTATTCATTCATCTCTGAAATTGATACAAAAAAACTAAATTCCATGCACTATATTCCACATTTTACATAATTCCAAACCAATACTTAGAGAGAGATTTATGATGATTTTCCCAAGGTCACTTCTTTGAGATGAACTTCAGGAGCCTGAAAAAACACTAACTTCCACAAATAATATCTCTGAAAATATTGCACACCCTGATCTAAATTTTTTAAATGAGCTTCCTCAGGATTTTGGCTTCACCTCATAAAAATTTCAGCTTCTGAACCTTCGTAGAAAACAATTTAGAGCACAAACTCCATGATGACCTATTTCAGGTAGAGAAATACCTACATAAGGAGGATATGAGGATCACAATTTATATAAATGCTTAGGTTGAGAGGGGCTTCAACAAGTGAATATAGCGGGGATTTTAGGAGCTTAAAAATTATTAATTATTGAATTTTCAATGACCTATGTCACAACCCCGTGGGGTTTTAGCCCACTAACTGGGGTTGCAAACTTCAAACATGAATATCCCTCAAACCGTGAATAATTAGGTGTCATGCCATATATCAACGGAAACATCTTGACAGGTAGAAACCATAAAAATCATTATTGACCTAGAATATAGTAATTTGGTATGTCAAAATTCCCATGCAATATTGGGGTAGCCCTGGTGCTACTTGGGTTGACATCAATGACAGCTGCTAATAAAAAATCTCCCCCTTTAGCATTGATGGCAACACAAGTACTCCCCCTGTGATCATGACACCTCTTCCTACAAAATTATCTCCCCCTTTGACATCAATGGTAAAGGGTAACTCCCCCTGACACAAAACCATATTGCGGGCCTGTACACACTTCCACTCCCCCTTTATATTTTGGATAAGGAAAATCTAATGAGAACTTGGGAGAATCCCAAGCTTCTGGTGAAGATATTCAAATGCTTCATGAGGTAAAGTTTTAGTGAAGATATCAAAAAATTGTTCTTTTGTACCAACATACTCAAGTTTGATATTCTTTTCAACGACTTTTTCTCTAACAAAATGATATTTGATCGGAATGTGTTTTTTTTAATGCATGAAAGGATTCTTGGAGATGCTGATGGCACTGGTGTTGTAACAAAATATGAAAATAGGCTCACTGAATTGTACTTGAAGATCTTGCAAAGCTTTTTTCATCCAAATGACTTGAGTACAACATGATGCTACTGCAATGTATTCTTCTTCCGCTGTAAATAATGAGATTGAGGTTTTATTTTTGCTCTACCATGATACGAGACAACCACCTAGATAGAATGCTGCTCCACTAGTACTCTTACGATCATTAACGCTTCCTGCCCAATCTGCATCTGTAAAGGCTTAAATAATGAGATTGTTACCCTTGGGATACCACAAGCATATTCTTCTGTTCCCTTTAGATATTGAAGAATTATTTTGACAACAATAATAAGTGATTCTTTTGGTGTTGCTTGGAATCTTGCTACTCGTCCAACTGCTTGCATAACATCTGGTCAGGAGGTTGTTACATATAGAAGACTACCAATCATAGATCTGTACAACCTCTAATCCACAACCTTAGATGAGTCGTCTATGCTCAACTTGCAACCTGTTACCATCGGAGTAAGGACGGGTTTGCAATCTTCCATTTTGAATTTCTTGAGCATTTCCTTGATGTACTTGGCTTGACATATAAATATTCCTTTCCCTTGCTGAGATATTTGAAGCCCTAAGAAGTGTGTCAGCTCACCAAGTAAATACATCTCAAACTCACTTTTCATATTTTTAGAAGTTATTACTTAGTTTATTATCATTGCTACCAAATATTATATCATCCACATATGCCTCAACGATTATTAAATTATCTTTATCTATTTGTACATAAAGATTTCTATCAACAATATCTTTCTTGAACCCTTGTTGACGTATATATCCATCAAGACGAGCATACCATGCTCTAGGAGCCTGCTTGAGACCATATAGAGCCTTACTTAACCTGAAAACATAGTCTTATTTTACTGATAGCAGAAAACATTCAGGTTGTTCGATGTAAAATTCTTCTTCTAATTCACCATTTAGAAATGTTGACTTAACATCCATTTGGTAGACTTTGATTTTTCTTAAACATGCATAGGCGAGAAACATTCGGATGGCTTCCATTCTAGAAACTAGTGCAAATGTTTCATCGAAATCAATTCCTTCCACTTGTGCATAGCCTTTGCAAGCCAATCTTGCTTTGTTTCTAGTAACCTATCCATCTTCATTCACTTTTTTCCTGAACACCCATTTAGTCCCAATGAAATTTTTATCTTTTGGTCGTGGAACTAATTCCCAGGTGTTATTTTTCTTGATTTGATCCAATTCTTCATTTATAGCTACTACCCAATGTTAATTCTAGCTGGCTTCCTCAAAACTACTAGGCTCAAAGGTTGCTAGAAAAGAAATGTGAGATTGTTGTGATGAACGAAGTTGTCGACCTTCATTTATGTCACCAATGATTTGATTTGATGGATGGTTCTTTTGAATCCATTCTTTTGTTCTCTTTGGAGGAGCTTCTTGTTGTTGTTTTGGTATATCTTGATGATCATTATTTAATTCTTCTTGGTTTATAGCTGCTTCTTGTTCTAGAATTTTATCTGTGTCTTTTTCAGCCTCTGTCTCAAGTTTCAAATATTCTAGATACTCGTCATTATTTGTTAGAACACCATCTTCATAAAATGTAATATTTATTCTCTCCACTATCTGTTTTCATCTTATATTATAGCATTTATAGGCCTTTCTTTTGCGTGAGTAACCAACAAAGATACCCTCATCAAAACATGATTCAAACTTACCCAAATTTTTATCTTCTCTTTCGATATAACATTTACTTTTGAAGATTCTGAAATATTTTAAATTAGCTAATTTTCCTTTCCATAATTCATATGGGGTCTTGTTGCAATTATTTTTTAGAAACTTTGATTGATAATGAAGACTTCCATATAAATTGATTGAACCCAAAAATTTTCATCCAATTTTGAGTCCTTCAACATTGTTCTACCCATTTCCTGTATGGTTTTGTTCTTTCTTTTAGCAACTCCATTTTGCTGAGGTGTTTGTGTTGTTGAAAATTGTCTTTTTATTCCATTTTCATCACAATATTTCTGAAATAATTTGGAAGTGAATTCTCCACCATTATCTTATCTTAGACACTTTATTTTAAAATCAGTTTCATTTTCGACCAAATCCTTGTAGATCTTAAAGCACACAAATGCTTCATATTTTTTCTTTAGGAAATTGACGGTTGTCATCCTGGTATAGTTGTCTATCATTAACATGAAATATAATTCTCCATCTAAGCCTTTTGTTCTCACAGGACCGCATAGATCAGTATGTATCAATTCTAATGGATGTGATGCAAAGTGTTCTTTTGTTTTAAATTGGACTTTTGTCTGCTTGCCATGCTGAGAGGCCTCACATAGTGTGTTGGAAGGTTTTGAGATTTTCGGCATTTCTCGTACTGCTTCCTTTTTTCGTATCCTGACAATATTGTCAAAGTTTATGTGACCCATTCATTTATGCCATAACTAGATTTCATTTTCTGTAGCTTGTAGACATGCTTTAGTTTCTTCATCCATAACATATATGTCATTTGGAGCTCGACTTGCTATAGCCACAATTTTACCATACCCGCCTTTCCTAATTTCACATTTTGTGGAGTTGAATAGAATTGTGTGTCCTTGATAACACATTTTTCCAACAATGAGTAGATTGTGATTCATGTTTTCAACCAATAAAACATTATTTTCTATAACATATTTTCTTCCGAGAGTGACGGTACCTGATCCTATAAAATTTGAAGATCCATCATTTCCAAAGGATACGGTTCCATCCTTATTCTCTTTCAGAGATACAAATTTCCTTCTATCTTCGGTCATATGTGTTGAGCAACCACTATCAACATACCACACATCTTTGTTGTTTTGAGCCTTGAGAACGGAAGCATAATTATCAGTTTTCTTCTTGCTCCATGTTCATTCATTCTCTGGCTTCGAAGATTCTTCTAGAGGATTTTCAAGTCTTCAGTCTTTGGCTATGTGTCCAAAGTTCTGACATTTGTAACATTCCATATTATTTCTTAAATGTTCAAATATATTGATGTTTCGTTGAGCCCTGGATAGTTTATGTTTGAAGGATCTCCTGGAATTGTATTGGTTCCTAGGGTACATGCGACATTCTACAGCTTTATGACCAAATTTTCCACATGAATAACAATAGCCATGAAAAATATGTTGGTACCTGGATGAAAATCTTCATCGACGAATCGTATTCCAAGGATGTCCTTGTGAATCTTGTTCAATGAAGTCTATATGCATGTCAGATCTCATAGGCTCATTGTATTTTGTTGTAGAAGGTCCTGCTTCTTCTTTGTAACCAAGGCTAGTTCTTTCATTGTAAGATCGTTGATTGTTGATGATTTCTTCCAATGCCCTTGAGCTATTGGCATAGTTTTGGATAGTTTTTCCATTCTTCACTTCCTTATGCAACGAGAATACTTTGGCTTCTAATACTTCCCTTTCTTGGTTGCTTTCTTCCAACTTCTTTTGAAGTGACTCTTCAATACATTTGTGTTCTTCAACTTCAATTTTGAGACCTTGAACATGTTCTTCAAGAGTATTGGAATGGATCTTCTCAGCCTTGAGCTCTTTTATAAGCCTGGTTGCCTCCTTAGAAAATTATTCTATGGTCAACCCTTATTCTTTGTTGTTTGATACCTCTTGTTTATTGTGCTTGGCCATAAAAAATTACTCTCTCATTAGCTTCTTCTTCATTGTCACCGTCTTGATTGGATGATGAACTATCTTCTTTTGAGAGAAAGTTACTTTTGGATCCTTTCTTTTTTTCTTGCTTGTTGAATTTCTTAAAGCCTTTATTTCCTTTTGAGTTTCCATCACTTCTGTTCGGACATTTTTCTACAAAATTCCCAACCTCACCACAACCGAAACATATCAATGGAAGCTTACCTTTGAATTTTCCCTTACCAATTTTTAATTTTCTCGTAAAGTAAGCATATTCTTCAATTGAACGACCTTCTTCATCATCTACGTTTTCTTCACACTTGTAGATCCGGTCAACAGAAATTATCTACACACGAATCTTATAACAGAAAATAAACAATTGCGAGAGCATAAAACATAAAACAGATAAACACAGAGATTTTCCCTTGGATCCCAAATCGGGACGACCAACTTGATTTTTCATTATATTCCTTTTAGTGTTACAACACATATATATACATGCCGGAGCATACATAAACCCCAATCTATTAACCTTGGATTAGAACATAACCGTAGTTCCCTTGACCGGATCTACAAAAATACCAGGGGCCGAAAAACATCGAACCCCAAAACCATGTGCAAAACCATGCACAAAACCATGGACGCCACTTGTTGTTTTCTTT